>NIJG01000407.1:43065-53568 GCA_002201625.1 Euglossa dilemma
CAATATAAATCTAACAAAGAACTACACGTATTTAATTCATAAGAATTGTTTAACATACATTTGGAATTAGTTAGAATATGTTTTATATGATTAATTATAAATTATATAGCATTCTGTTTGTGAATAACGACCAATATCTTTTCTGTATAAATCTAACAAAGAACCACGCGTATTTATTTCATAAGAATTGATTAACATAAATTCGGAACCAGTTAGAATATGTTTTATATATTTAATTATAAATATAGCATTTTGAATAACGACCAGTTTCAGAGCAAATCGCGTAATATTTTTCCAGTATAAATCTAACAAAGAACCACGCGTATTTATTTCATAAGAATTGTTTACATAGATTCGGAACCAGTTAGAATATATTTTACATAAATTATTATAAATATAGCATTTTGAATAATGACCAGTTTCAGAGAAAATCGCGTAATATCATTTCAGTATAATTCTACCAAAAAAACCACACGTATTTATTTCATAAAAATTATTTAACGTAGATTCGGTACCAGTTAGAATACATTTTATATAAATTATTATAAATATAACATTATGAATAACGATTAGTTTCAGAGAAAATCGCGTAACATCTTTTCAGTATAAATCTACCAAAGAATCGCGCGTATTTATTTCATAGGAATTGTTTAATATAGATTCCGAACTAGTTAGAATGTTTTTTATATAATTAATTATAAATATAGAGTTCTATTCGTGAATAACGATCAGATTCAGAGGAAATCGCGTAATATTTTTCCAATATAAATCTAACAAAGTACTACACGTATTTACTTCATAAGAATTGTTTAACATACATTTGGAATTAGTTAGAATATTTTTTATATAATGAATTATAAATATAGTATTCTATTCGTGAATAACTATCAGTTTCCGAGGAAATCGCGTAATATTTTTCCAGTATAAATCAAAATAAACCCGATCGCGGAAATTTCTTTGACGATTTATTTCGATTACGAATTTATTTATTATCGGTGGTTATTATTATTCGACTTCTGTCGAATTTAGATCTCCGACCAGGGTTTTCCCAATGTAAACAAAGCTGAGAAGTTGCTGATCCTGTCCAAAGGATAATCTCTGCGTCCATTAATTGCTGATGCGATCTTTGCTACTAGTTTATGACACGTCATTGCCATTCTCCATAGTTTAGCGTACGATTCGTCTGATTGGCAGAAGTTTAGGTTCCTACGATCATAAAATAATTCATAGTCGTTGACTCCTGACTTTCGTGGAATTTTAAGCAAAGAAATTAGACAACAAAAACTACAAAGTATGCAAGAGAAGCTGAAAATGAGGTAATTACCGAACCTAATAGGTTCTTTTAGTAGAGTCTCGTTTAGATTAGCCAAGTCACGCGAATTCGTCCATGTTTTTTCTTTCATTTATACTCGTAGAATGTAATGACAAAATTTGAGAAGAAAAGCTCAGGTAATTTGCATACAATCGTTCCACGTTTCGTCTCGAACGAGCATAGTTTTAAACGATTATTCCAACGTTAATTGAACTTGAATAATAAATTTCGATTTCAATTCGATCTCATTTATTCCATGTAAACGAGAAGATGGTGTAAATTAGGACATTTCAGCGAAAATAAATTGCTACACGAGAGAAGATGGAGAATTTAATTGATAAATTCACCTGTCACAAATCGTTAAATTGGTGATACGAGAAATTTGAGATAGTACTGGAACTGTAATGGATTTGAATTTATTATTGATAGAATCGATAGAAGCGACCCACGAGCTGCACGTCAATCTTATATACTCATTGAAATAATCATTTGTATTGATCCTCGGCGTTATTAACGGTGAGAATTAAATAGAACGTGTTACCTATCAAATTAATTTTACACGATGTAGTTACTTCAACGTTCCGGGCTAAATCCGATTAGGTTTTGAATGTAAAGGTAACATCACGTCATTATGCACCGTCGAAAGATAATGGAGAAAGAAGAGAAAAGAAAAGGGAGAAAAGAGAGGTGAGAGAGAATGAAAAATATTACCAATTGCGGGCGATCGTAGATAAAAATAGAAATAAAACGTAAGACGATAATAATGCGTCTGACTTTGGAATAATAATAATCGACAAAATTACAAACAATCGTGGAATAAAATTAGAATTCGTTACGCACCGTTGAAAGATAACGAAAAATATTACCGATTTCGTGCGATCGTAGGTAAAAATAGAAATAAAACGTATAACTATGGAATAATTATAACAACAAAATTACGAACGATCGTGGAACAAAATGGCGCTTGGAATTCTTCACGCACCGTCGAAAAATAACGAAAAATATTACCGATTGCGTGCGATCGTAGGTAGAAATAGAAATAAAACGCAAAACTTTGGAATAATAACAACGACAAAATTACAAATAATCGTGGATCAAAATTAGAATTCGTCACGCACCGTCGAAAGATAACGAAAAATAATACTAATTGCACGCGATCGTAAGTGAAAATAGAAATAAAACGTAAAACTTTGGAATAATAACCACAAAATTACAAACGATCGTGGAATAAAATTAGAATTCTTCACCCACTGCTAAAAGATAACGAAAAATATTACCAATTACGCTTGATCATAGATAAAAATAGAAATAAAACGTAAAACTTTGGAATAATTATATCAACAAAATTACAAACGGTCGTGGAACAAAATGGCGCTTAGAATTCTTCACGCACCGTCGAAAAATAACGAAAAATATTACCGACTGCGTGCGATCATAGATAAAAATAGAAATAAAACGTAAGACGATAATAATGCGTCCGACTTTGGAATAATAATAATCGACAAAATTACAAACAATCGTGGAACAAAATGGCGCATAGAATTCTTCACGCACCGTCGAAAAATAACGAAAAATATTACCGATTTCGTGCGATCGTAGGTAAAAATAGAAATAAAATGTAAAACTTTGGAATAATAACAACGACAAAATTACAAATAATCATGGATCAAAATTAGAATTCGTCACGCACCGTCGAAAGATAACGAAAAATAATACTAATTGCTCGCGATCGCAGGTAAAAATAGAAATAAAATGTAAGACGATAACGAAACGTCCGACTTTGGAATAATTATAACAACAAAATTACAAACGATCATGGAATAAAATTAGAATTCTTCACGCATCGTTGAAAGATAACGAAAAATATTACTAATTGCGCATGTTCGCAGGTAAAAATAGGAATAAAACGTAAAACTTTCGAATAATAACAACAAAATTACAAACGATCGTGGAATAAAATTAGAATTCTTCACGCACCGTCGAAAAATAACGAAAAATATTAGCAATTGCGCGCGATCGTAGGTAAAATTAGAAATAAAACGTAAGACGATAATAAAGCATCTAATATTGGGATAATAATAACGATAAAGTTACAAACAATCGTGGAATAAAATTAGAATTAGTCACACACCGTCGAAAGTGCGTATATAACGAAAAATATTACCAATTGCACGCGATTATAGGTGAAAATAGGAATAAAACGTGAAACTTTGGAATAATAACAACAAAATTACAAACGATCGTGGAATAAAATTAGAATTCTTCACGCACCGTCGAAAGATAACGAAGAATATTACTAATTGCGCATGATCGCAGGTAAAAATAGGAATAAAATGTAATACTTTGAAATAATAACAACTACGAAATTAGAATAATCGTGGAATAAAATGGCGCTTAGAATTCTTCACGCACCGCCGAAAAATAACGAAAAATATTACCAATTGCGCGCAACCATAGATAAGAACAGAAATAAAACGTAAGACGATAATAAACATCTGTCTTTGGAATAATTATGACAACAAAATTACAAACAATCGTGGAACGAAATTGTCGCATAGAATTCGTTACGCACAGTCCAAAGATAACGAAAAATATTACCAATTGTGTGCAATCGTAGATAAGAACAGAAATAAAACGTAAATCGATAACAATACGTCTGACTTTGGAATAAACGTAAAACTTCGAAGCAATAACAACGACAAAATTACGAACGATCATGGAACAAAATGGCGCTTCGAACTCGTCAGACATCCCGACAAGGAATAATCCGTCTACACTTTTAAACGAACACTTTTCACCAGAACATTTCACGAACTCTCCAGCTTAATTATCAATACAAACGTAACGAGTATTCTTATTTACGTTCGTTCGTGTATCTTCAATCTCGCGAACTCTATCTTATTTGAGCTGGATGGTCAATATTAATTTGGCTGGTGATCAAAGTAGAGTTAGATTGTAACTGAGTTTACGTAACAGGTATCGGCGCACTTCCCTTCCTATTAGAAACTCAAATACCTGCCCTCTTGCAGCGAGGTCATCGCGACTTCGCCATGTAGCCCTAGCGAAATGGAAAAACAGCCGGAAATATCCTGCAGTTAATAGCAGTCCATCGTGAAACACTAACGGTGATACTCGAGATAATAAAACGAAAATAACAACGAATCGATGATAGAACGATAACCTGACGGAAAATCGAAACGAAAATTGTAGAAACTGCGTTTCGCGAATCGCGATGCTTCATCGATGGGATATTTTTACAGTGATTCATTTCCATTTTAGGATATTCTATCTTTGAGGAGTGGTAGAGGTAACGCGAGGATCGATCGAATTTGTGGATACGAGATTTTGATTGCATTTAACCCGGATCGTATTTCACTGATTAATGTAATTGGGAGAAACGATAGGAATTACTGAAATTTCATTCGGAAACAATTTCCTCCCGCTGTCCTGCGTTGTTTTAACTTTTACCTCTCTTTTCACGATTCTTCTCGACGAGAAACAGCGTATGCAACTTTTTATCCCGCTCTTTTACAGGTGTTTCGAATGAAAAATTAATACGTTACTTTTGAACGTTGAATTTTTCAACGCAAAATTCGTTTCAATGCTCTCTAAATTCGATTACCTATTAACGATCCGATATATATTGGGATGGCAGCTAAGTGATTGCGGATTTTAAATAAATTCAATATTTTTGTTTAAAAATATAACTTTATTCAATTAGATACTGTCCGTTCTTGTCGATGACCTTTTGTCATCGTTCTGGCAGTGTCAAAATGAATCGCAACGCTCGATATATTGGGTTGGCAACTAAGTGATTGCAGATATCAAATAAGAAGCAAAATTCAATATTTTTGTTTAAAAATATAACTTTATTCAATTAGATACTGTCCGTTCTTGTCGATGACCTTTTGCCATCGTTCTGGCAGTGTCATAATTCAACGTTCGTAAATTTCTGATCTTTGCTATCAAAAAACTGAATTAAACGTGATCTGACATCATCAGCGTTATTAAAAATTTTACCATTTAAGGAGTTCTGCATGGAACGAAACAAATGGTAATCTGAAGGCGCAAGATCAGGGCTATATGGTGGATGTGACAAAACGTCCCAACCCAATTCCAATAATTTTTGACGAGTGACCAAAGACGAGTGGGGCTTTGCATTATCATGGTGGAAAACAACACCCTTACGATTTGACAATACCGGCCGCTTTTCTTGAATCGCATCGCTCAGTTTGGCGAGTTGTTGAACGTACACGTTTGAATTGATCGTTTGGTTTTGTGGCATAAGTTCAAAGTACAAAATTCCTTTATAATCCCACCAGACTGACAGCATAATCTTTTTTTGGCGAATCTCTGCTTTTGATGTCGTTTGGGCTGGTTCATCTTGCATCACCCACGATCTCTTCCGATTAACGTTGTTATAAACTATCCACTTTTCGTCGCCAGTAATTAGGCTTTTCAGAAATGGATCAATTTCGTTGCGTTTCAGAAGCGAATCGCAGATGCTAATGCGTTGCGTCAAATGAATTTCCTTAAGCTGGTGAGGGATCCATAAATCGAGTTTCTTCGCATAACCAAGCATTTTTAATTTTTTTTCAATGCATGTATGCGATACATCGAGCTTCTCCGCAATATCACGTGTTGTGCTATGACGATCTGAATCGATAATGGCCTTGATATGGATCTCATCGACTTCAACTGGACGGCCAGATCGTTGAGCATTTTTCAGTGAAAAATCACCAGAACGAAATCTGGCAAACCAATTTTGACACTGCCTTTCTTTCAAGGTTTCATTCCCATATACGCCACATAACTTCTTTTGTGCTTGCGATGGGTTCTTACCTTTTCGGAAGTAATACAATAAAATATGTATGAAGTGCACGTCCTGTTCTTTCATTTTTAAATTGGGATAAAAACAAAACTGTAGCACTAACCGATATAATTTTTTTACTAAATTAAAGGTGGAAGTTCAGACGATAAGACAAAAATATAGGTTAGATGTTTTGATCACGTTAATAAAATAAAAGAAAGTGTAAAGTCCATCTACCGACAAAATCCACAGTCACTTAGTGATATAACATCCAAGACGAGTTACAAATGAGCCGTTCAGTACACACATCGATTAACTCCACTTTTGAAAAATCTGAAATTTAAATGTCAAAGCACTTGATATTGTTATAACTTTTTATATTTATAATAACGATAAGTTCATCTATCGTATAAATCCGCTATCACTTAGTTGCCAACCCAATATCTCACATTTTCGGGTTCCCCGCGGAAACTAAAATTCGGAGAAAGGAAGCACAACACGTGCGAGAAATTTTAAATTAATAAGAATTAACCCTTTTTGTGCCACAGGCCCATATATCGGCCCGCACCTTGTAGCGCTTTACTATTAGCATTGCGAGAGATCTCTATCTGAAAATAAAATTATAACACATTATAAATAGTCTAATTTCATTACGAGAGGTAGGATGGTGGTTCAAAGCGAAAATCACGTACAATTTGCAATAGATGCAATAAGGGATTGCACGGTGTGTGCATTAGTAGTCACAGAAGCTAAATAAATTATTCAGGTGTGTTATAGTAACAAAATATTACACATTTGCAATATCTAGATATAAATATTTATGTTATTATAACGAATGTGCAAAATTATATCACAAATATATTTATTATGACATAATTTTGTTTCATCAATGTTATATTACCTACAACAATTACTTGTTTCAGATGAGATAATCCGTCCAGCGCCTACCATGTGTCTTGGAGTTATTGTTTATGTTTCTTGTGCAATATTACTTATTTTGTTAGAAAATATATTGGAAATTTAAGGTATATACTTTGCAATATACGGTCTATATAACGTTATAATAAAAAGGTGATTTTTCCTATGTGCAATTACATTTTGAAACAGAGATCTCAATTTTTCTTTTTTCCTTTTTANATTTTTCCTATGTGCAATTACATTTTGAAACAGAGATCTCAATTTTTCTTTTTTCCTTTTTATCACTTATACCTTTGTTTCTTATGTAATTTTCAATGAATATAGAAAAATTAGCATCACCGTATTATTCTCTATTTTATCCTCAATAATACACTGTTTTTTGAATTATGTAAATATTGCTTTTCGTTTGGTTTTTATTAGCCTATTTCCAAATCCTAGTAAAATCGTAAAATTCGGCCGGTTATCTTCGCATAAGCACTTTTTTTCTAAAAGGGGTAACTTTCTCGATTTTTTCATTAAACATCCGTTCGATACCCTTGCGAAGCTTCGAAGTAGGGAAAATTCAAGTAGAGAAACCCATCGATATTCCATATCGTACGAATTTCTCGAATTGCCTAAAAGGACACGCGTTAGCCAACGAGACGGTATCGTCGTCTGGAAAGCTTGGTAACAAAAATTCCAACTGAAAGGCGGCATTCTGTCGCAATTCGATCGGCATTGATATCATATCGAACAGTGGAAATTCTTTGGAATACCTGGAAGCATAACGTCCGGGCAGAGGGCATTCGATAATCCGCAAAGGATCCATGCCAGAAGTACTCGAGGTCGACCCTATCGGCGTCGACAACTTGTGGAGCGTTTCGTCGAGTGGATTTCCGAAGGAACCAGCCACGGAGAAACGGGTCAAGGCGGCTCTTTCTAAAGGAATTTTGGTCCTCTGCTATCGAGAGACGTATGTCCGGGTTAGGAATACCCTGTATGCCGGTCGTTCCCCTTTATAGTCAGCTCTCCGCGTCAGTAACCAACCGCATAACCCACTTTACCTTCGTCCATGCTTAGCCGTTGATTCGTTTAATTCGATGGGGGCCAATCGTTACATCGCGAGGTGTCACGATTTTGGGATAGAATCGATGCAATGCTTACTTTTAATAATTATTTGTTTCATTCGTGGAATCGTAGGAAATTTTCTATAGAAATATTGGTGTTCTGGTATCTAGAGACGTATTTCTGCATTAGGAATGTCATCTATGCCGGTTATTCCGTTTTTTCCCAACATAGGATCTAATTGTATTTTTTCACAGCCAGTTTTACACTTCAGCCGCATAAAAAAAGAAAAGAAAACGAAATGACATTCCGGACGACCCAATAGTTAGCTTTCCGCGTCAGTTACAACCGCATATCCCACTTTACCTTCGTTCATGCTTAGTCGTTGATTCGTTTCATTCGATGGGAGCCAATCGTTGCGTCGCGAGGTGTCATGATTTTGCGATAGATCCGATGGAATGTTTATTTTTAACAATTACTTCCTTCGTGAGTCTAGTTTCGATCGTGGAAACGTAGGAAATTTTTTAAAGGAATTTTGGTTCCCTGGTATCGAGAGACGTATGTCCGGGTTTGATTTCAGGATAGAACGGATGCAATGCTTATTTTTAATAATTATTTGCTGTATTCGTGGAATAGTAGGAAATTTTTTAAAGGAATTTTGGTCCCCTGGTATCAAGAGACCTATGTTCGGATTAGAAATACCTTCTATGATGGATGTTCTGCTTTATATTAGGTCGTACGGCAAGTCATTTCGTTTTTTCCCAAAACAGTGCTTCAGTCGCATAAAAAAAAAAAGAAAACGAAATGACATTCCAAACGACCCAATAGTCAGCTCTCCGCGTCAGTAACCACCGCATATCCTATTTTGGTCCATGCTTAGCCGTTGATTCGTCTAATTCGATGGGGGCCAATCGTTGCGTCGCGAGGTGTCATGATTTTCCGATAGAACCGATGCAATGCTTATTTTTAATAATTATTTTTTTCGATCGTGGAATCATAGGAAGTTTTCTAAAAGAATTTTAGTCCCTTGGTATCGAGAGACGTATGTCTGTGTTAGATTTCAGGATCGGACCGATGCAATGCTTACTTTTAGTAATTACTTGCTTCGATCGTAGAGTCGTAGAAAATTTTTAAAATAAATTTTGATCCCCTGATATGGAGAGACGTATGTTCGGGATGGAATACCTTCTATGTGTGTTATTTCGTTTTTTCCCAACAAAGGACCTAATTGTATTTTTTCACAGCCAGGTTTTCAGCCGCATAAAAAAAAAAAAAGAAAGAAAAAAAAGGAAACGTAATAGACTTTTCAAACGATCTAATAGTTAGCTTTCCGTGTCAATAACCAACCACATAACTCACTCTACCATGCTTAGCTGATGATTCGTCTAATCTGACAGGGGCCAATTGTTGCGTCGCGAGGTGTCATAATTTCTCGGTAGAACCGATGCAATGTTTACATTTAATAATTACTTCTTTCGCGAATATTGTTTCGATCGTGGAATCGTAAAAATTTTTTATTTAAACACGTGTGTGATCGTGATGTTTCTTTTTTATTAGAATGTAAAATTAGATACGCGTATCACTCGTATCCACTCGTGTACGTTGGATTATATGTAGGAGATGATTCGTCTAATCTGACAGGGATGAATTATTGCACCATCGTCGAGTATCACGATTTTGCGATAGAAACAATGGACTGCTTTAGATATAATAATTACTCGCTTCGCGAATCTTGCTTTCGTGGTCACAGTTTGGTGGAAAAACCACTATTGTAGACTGTGTTTCTTTTTTACTATAGATATAGATACACGTATCACTCGTACCCACTCGTGTAGGTTGAACCATGGGTAGGGGATGATTCGCCTAATCTGACAGGGGTGAATTGTTGCACCATGTTGTCTGGTGTCGTGATTTTGGGTTAGAGACGATGAATAGCTTCATTCGTAAGAATTACCTGCTTCGTAAGCTTAGAATTTTAATGTGTTATATGCATTAGTACACACATGTGTCACATGTGTTCGTTTACATTCTAGGTATGCAAAACAACTGGACGAAATATATTACACGATGAGAGTGTTGATTGAAATAAGGAAGAACGGTGAGATTGAAAAAGAAAATTTGTTATAAAAGTGATTGGTCAGAAAATATAAAGTTTGTATCAACACTTTGAACTTCGCTGTTCCATCTCAGGAGACATAAATGTTTTTTAGTAATTACGGAGTATTAACCCTTAACGAACGAATGCTGCCATACTCGCGACATTATAAATATTCTAAAAAAATCGAATGCCGACATACACGCGGCATGACGTGATATTTTAGGAAATCTGTTAGGTTTGGCCTTATTTATACATGCAACAATTAAGGGCGAACGGTAATTGTTTTTTGTCGTGCTCTGGAACGCATTCCTCTCATTCCTC
>NIJG01000408.1:25370-43296 GCA_002201625.1 Euglossa dilemma
ATTTAGCGTTCACTTTATGCAATTCTATAACACAGAAATTCCAAAAGATAAAATATTCGAAAACGAAACGTAACCTAGGATATCGCAATAGAGGTTATGAAATAACACGTAACAACGAGTACGAAAGCACACTGCATCTCGAACTATCGAGAAACGGGTATAGAGATTAGCCCTAAGGGCGCTGGACCGAGAAGAAACGACCCTCCTACAAATAGCATTTGATCTGACAAATTGAAAATTAGATTACCACCTACTCCGTATCCTGTCGTGAACGAGTTACAAAACGAAGAACACACATCGAGCAACGAATCCAAATCATCGTCAAATATAGAAATTCCAATACTATAATATAGCATTCGATTTATACAATTCTGTAACATAGAAATTCCAAAAGTTAAAATATTCAAAAACGAAATGAAACGTAACCTAGGATACCGCAATAGAGGTTATGAAATAATACGTAACGAGTACGAAAGCACGCTACATCTCGAACTATCGAGAAACGTGTATACAGATTAACCCTAAGGGCTCTGGACCCAGAAGAAACGACCCTCCTATAAATAGCATTTGATCTGACAAATTGAAAATTACATTACCACCTACTCCGTATCCTGTCGTGAACGAGTTACAGAACGAATCCAAATCATCGTCGAATATAGAAATTTCAGTACTACAATAAAGCATTCCATTTATACAATTCTATAACATAGAAATTCCAAAAGTTAAAATATTCGGAAACGAAACGAAACGTAACCTAGGATACCGCAATAGAGGTTATGAAATAACACGTAACAACGAGTACGAAAGCACGCAGCGTCTCGAACCATCGAGAACTCGCGTAGAGGAAAGTAACGCGTCGTAGAAACCGTTTGTTTAGTCGAAAAGGAAAAGAATTCCTACCTTGCCGATATATCGCACCGCCCGCGGGCAGATTTTTGGTTACGCACCGATGTTAGATGTCACAGCGTGTATACCGATCCGCGACGCGTAATATTTCATAAAGCAACGAATGTTTCATAAAGCGTCGCGAATTCCAGTAGACTCGCGTTCGATTTACATAAATCGGTTTCCACGAGGAGCGAAGTAACGGATAAATAGAATCCCTACGTGACATTGGATTTCTTAATTGAAACGCGATCCCGGCACGCGCGTGATATTCTTATTCGGGACGTGCGCGTCGATAATTGGGCGTCGCGCGTTTTCTCGACGCAAGGTGGCAGGCCCGACGCCGTGTTCGGCAAATAATCGAAATAAACGAGAGATATTCGGCTGAGATTTCTCATTGGCGATTGACAAAGGGAACGGCTGTTTGTCGGACGAAATAAAAAGCTGGACGGTGAAGGGACTATTACTCGGGACTCTTGACACGCGAGAGCGACGATGTATCGTCGCGGTTTTTCCAGCATCCCGCGAAAGCCTCGCTCTCTTCCCCGTACAAGGGCAAACTACTCGCTTTACGAAGGTGGTAGGCCTTGGTCTTACCCCGGTTTGACAAATAACAGAGCCGCATGCCGAACATTAGCGAGCCGTCGGACACGCGCCGACTGCAATACCGCCGGAGGCGATCGGTCGCGATTTACCTACTTTCAAACGGCGCATCGGCTCGCTAAACTTTTCTTTAACGCACAACGGCCACGTTGTCTTCGTGGCTGCGGCTAATTAGCCGCGAATCGTGTAACGAGAATCGCGGTGAGCGGTGCGGCGACTATGAGGCGTACCGACCGAGGCAAAGAGAGAGAGAAAGAGAGAGAGCTGCACGTGAATAAGATCCATTTACGCGAAACCGTAGGGAACCTTCCAGCGTCCGTTGCTACAGGTTATTCCCTCGTCTGGCGAAGTTCAAAAAGAGATGGCGGTGTCAGTCCATTTGTTACGCCGTTTATCCTCTCGTCGCGTATGTATAGCATCGCATCTCAACGGTATTTCCTGGAATATTACTAATTATTATATCGGAAAAAGAAGATTGGAAAGAGAAGTAAAATAAATCGAGAAGGATTAACCGAAAAAAAAAGAGAAACAATTCTCCCGGAAGTGGTTCGACGTAGGACACGCTGGTTTCTCGGTAAACGCGTTAGTAGATTTCAAGGTGACCTTCGTTTCCTTTTCTTCCACGGTATGCCGGATTTTTTGTGTCCTCCGAGTGCAATAACAGTTGTCGGGACGAGCTAGACAGCCTCTCTGTGCGGCGAGTCGTTATCAAGGTTATGTACGAGCTCGTAAATCGATTTGTAAATTAACGATGCCGCGCGTAATGACACATAATGCCGATAGTTCCGAGCACGCACCAAATACAAACATTCGTGCGGTACTAACGACCCGTCGGACGCGCGTCGGCTTCCGGAGAACTGCAAGAACCGCGAACACGCGCGCATAACGTTTCAATAACCTCGGATAAGGGGAAAAAAGTAACCTGCCAGCGGTGCATGTCTCGATCTCGCGTCGACCTTTCCGCGTCGATCGCTCGTTCCGCCTTAATTATCCATTTCTCCAGTTTATTTAGTCCCGATAAATTCTCGATCAACAACCCTCGCCAGCGCTCCGGGCGGTATTCAGGTAGGTCTTACTCTCCGCCGCCGGCTAAGCCGTTCTTCTCTCTCTTTCTCTTAGATTCCGCCGTGTATCTGGAATGCTCGTGTGAGGTCGCGTCGAGCGCATTAAGCAGCGTCCGTGCATGAAACTCGCCGTCGTCCAGCGTCGCCAAGCCGGCAATAAAGACTAATTGAGATTAGCGCCGGCCGTGCTACGTTAAGCAGGTGGCCGCAGGGGAAAAAGAAAGCGGAGGAGAGCGAGTGCAACGGTAGGAAGAGGCAAAGGTATCGAATAGAGATAGAAATTCACCGATGACATATGTACGTTCCCAGTTCGTAACTGTTCTTCCCTTCCGACAGCCGCTGAATACGGAATGTTCCAGCCAACGTCTTCATCCGCGTTAATACGTTCGCCGACCTTCGTTCACGGCTTCAATACGGATTTACGGAAAATAGAATTGAAAAAGAGATTCGAAACGAGAGAAAGTCAGGGATTGTTTCGATCGATATCGAAATAGATGGATCTACGATGAGATTTTATACACTTGGGGTGAATTAGATGCCAGTGCCATCTGTGGTATTTGATGATAAATTATAATATTTCGCAACTTTACGTTACGTGCGAAAAATATGTCATTTTATTGGGGAAATTCTAACATAGAAATCCTTTCGATATTTGTGTCGATTATACATATTCTTCGTGGAGAAAAAATAATTTACCTTCGCTGTCTGAAGTGAAATTGATTTTAGAGGTAAAAATAGAAATTTTCCGAAAGGATTACTAATGATACTTTTCAATGTCGATGCGAGTGCCATCTGTGGTATTAGATGACATATTAACACTTTGCAATTTTACGTAAAAATATGTCTATCCATCGGAGAAATTATAACCTACATAATTCCTCGTTTCCAATCCTTTCGATATTTGTGTCGAATATGCATATTCTTCATGGAGAAAAAATAATTTGCCTTCGCTGTCTGAAGTGAAATTGATTTTAGAGGTAAAAATAGAAATTTTCCGAAAGGATTACTAACGATACTTTTTAATGTCGATGCGACTGCCATCTGTGGTATTAGATGACACATTAACACTTTACAATTTTACGTAAAAATATGTCTTTCCATCGGAGAAATTCTAACCTATATAATTCCTCGTATTCAGCCCTTTCGATATTTGTGTCGATTATACATATTCTTCGTAGAAAAGAGATAATTTGTCTTCGCTATCTGAAGTAGTATCTGAAGTGAAATTGATTTTAGAGGTAAAAATAGAAATTTTTCGAAAAAATAACTAACGATATTTTTCAATGTCGAAGCGACTGCCATCTGTGGTATTAGATGACAAATTATAACATTCCACAACTTTACATTACGCGCGAAGAATATGTCTTTTTATTGAAGAAATTCTAACCTATATAATCCTCGTATTCAACCCTTTCAAGTATACATATTTTTTGTGGAGAAAAGATAATTTGTCTTCGCCATCTGAAGTAGTATCTAAAGTAAGATTAATTTTAGCAATAAAAATAGAAATTTTGCCAAAAATAACTAACAATACTTTTCCATTTTAGTATACTCATCGCTTAAGAATAATTAGGCACAAGTGTATAGATCTTCAAAATTAAACGAAACACTTAAAAGGTTAATAAGATAAAGACGTAGAACGAAAGGTGAGTGGAACAAAAGATATTTTGTATTTCGTGAAAAATGAAATTGTCAAATGTTTGTCTTTTTAACTGTCTTATACTCTCGCTTTATTTATTTATTTAGATCCCGAATAGTTATTCCTATTATCCGAAGCTTTGTGCGAGCGTGCCCAAAAACGGCTGGTAATCCACGCGGAAATAACGTGTATCGGCAGGTAGTCGTGTAATTAACCTCATGGGCACCAGAAATCAATTAAGGTAGGTCAGGCAGGTATATACAACTGTGTACCAGCTGGTCTCGTTGCCCTGGGGATTTCCCCTTGTATTTTCCCATCGACAATAGACCACCGATAATAGCATTTAGAGCTAATCCAGTTTTATTTCCTTCTCTAGCCCACCGAAATTCATTTGTCTTCGCCGTTGTGTCGAAGATTTCAAGAAAACTTGAAGACAAACGCACCGATCTCACTCTGGAATTCTTAGACGAGAAATTCCATGGAAGACAATTATATTTGCTGCCATGTATTCTGCAGAGATGTCGCTAGTTCTACAACGTTAAACGAAAGGACAGGAAGAATCCCTTGTAATTCCGGTTTTAACAAGCGAACCGGTGGATAACGAAGATACGATTATGAAGTAATTTTTCGGACAAATTGCATTAACGGATTCGGAATTTGTTAAGTCGGATTTGTACGGAACCGAGGCGGCTGAGATACAGCTAGTAATCATCGGTTAATTTGCTTCACGACAAGATATCATTGCTCCCGTTTTTATTGTTGCCATGATAACCGAATAAAGTGCTGCAATGTGATGTCACTGGCGATAAAACGGTATCTAAAGGCACTCGATCGTCGTTCCCGTCGACTCGGTTCTCGTAATAAAATCGGCCACCGACGAAATTCGCCTTCCATTTAGATCTCGCTATAAAATACGGTTTTCGAGGTGGCGGATTTTATCCGGTGTACGGGCAACAAGCTAGATAAGGCAGTAGCCGTGGAACAGGTACGAAAGGGGAGTAAGAGAGCCTCCAGCGGACACGAAAGAGAGGGAAACAGTAGAGAAAGAGAGTCTGCAGACGATACTGGACACTGCTAGATCCTTATAAAGAAGAACGAACCACTTAGATCTCTCTTTGCGACGATGCACGGTTAACGCGACCGGATACCGAGTTTTGTGTCGTAGATCGCGTTAAGCCGCGTATAGAATGGCCGAATGAAAGCCTGCAGATCACTGTTCGTTGTCCTCTTCATCGGCTCTCGTCGATTTTATTATTCCAAAAGGAAATAACGCAAGTATCGATTTTAATCTTCTATCGAAAGAAATAATTCTACGGCCTCGCTTGGAATTTTATATTCATATCTACGCAAATATTGTTTCAGGAGCAGAAAATTAATAACGCAATAGCTTTTGTTGTGCTATTATTACCAGCTGTACTGTGACAAAAAATTGTCTTTAATCACAGCGAGAGAAGTCAGAAGTTCGGAGTGGCACAAGGCACGCTCTCCGCCTTGTTAAAAATTAACAACGTCCTCCCGAGTCGACCTTGTTCTACGTACTCTCGGCGAAGGTTCAAGATACGCTTTACAATCGAAACTGCAAAAACATTGCGCAATTGTATGACCAACACCACGTAATAACAAATAGAATTCCGTAATCGAGTGTGTGACGCTGGCGACGGTGTCTTTCAGCAACATTGTCTACAAGGAGAATCCTGAGAACTTCGTTGAAGTATCCTCGATACGTACCGTCATCTGTATGTAAAAAGCAAGAGCAAATAATTCATCGACGGAGTCTGAAGCTAATTTCAATTGGAAAACATCGTATCAGCGCGAGCCTCGTTCTCAATGGTTATCGATACGCAAAGATCTCGATGCTTGTGTCAACAAGTAATAAGAATTACACTAAAATGTTCTTAAAATTATTGTTTAATGTTTCAACTTATACCAGATATGATATCAATTTACAGATCATGCGTACGCTCAAGTTCCTCGACTACATTGAAATATTTCCTCTGTTTGAAGACTGACAAGATAATGATTTTTGCGAAGACCGTTGGATATTTTTAATACGGAGACTTTTTTAAGCGAAGGATCAAAAAATGTGAACACCGAGAGAAACAAGATAGAGATTCTGATTACTGGATGCTCGTTGAAATCTTTCCTGATGTAAATCCAGACAGAGACCTTCAGATTCCTTCATCCACGGTACTTCGTGGGACAATGTGTTGGTACAACAGAGCAGTTAGATAGCTTCTAGGATTTCATTGACTACGGATCATTTGCACTAACGTTTGATAAACAGTTACACGTAGTCAATTATTTATCGAGGAAACGAAGATTGAAACGATTGCAAAAACATATTTAAGGAAACAAATACCAATAAGGTAATGAATTTTAAGGGCATGCAGTACTTAACCCTTTGCATTCTCAGTCGCCATTTAATCAGATTCTAAAGATCAATGTTAATCGATATATCAAATTTAAAATTAGCCACCGATGCGTAGACTGTCGAGATAAAACAATTCCATGTCTTAATTTTCATAAGATTTCTTTTTTACTATTTTAAAAATATCGTTAACTTTATGATAGAAGATCTTCTAATTACTATTTTTCCGTAACGAAAAAATCAGCGAGTGCAAAGGGTTAAAATAAACGAAGACGGACAAAATAGATGAAATAGATTAGAGAAATATTTGTCGCTTATTTTAACAAGTACTGCATATCGTTAAAATTATGTAAAACCCTGTGTAAATTCATAATGGATCAATGAAATTCTGCTTTTCAGTTTCGATATCTCAACGAGATTTTCTCCGGTAGTCTGCGCACGATCTTAGATCTCTCTTACTCCTTCTCTTTCTTACGGGTTTCGGGTCAACGTATAGTTCAGAAGTTGTTCAACTCGAACGTAAACCGCTGTCGGTATGTGGGTGCAGTTAAACGGGTTATCGGCTGTTCAGATATACGTGCAATCTGAACGATGCGACAGAAAAGAAAATTACGCAGCCACGGTTCGATCCGAGTAACAAAGTTGTGCTCGAAACGCGCGTGGTGGTAAAAATGCGAACGTGCCGGGCAACCGTGTTCGTCGCAGTAAGCACGTTTATAGATTGGTGCTTTAACAAACGGTGTAACGTATGCCCTGGTACTTCGTATCCCCCTTGACAAATAACGTCGCGATGATCCGCAACGCGTACACGCTTTTAAAACGAGATTCCATCACGTTATTCTCCGATACCTGTTTTCTTCGATCGGTGTCAGTATATCTCGCGAACGGACGGCGAAGAAATAGGTAGAAAATTCGATGTAACGCGGTTCGGCAAGCTGCGCAGACGCACTGCGCAGCTTAACGGCGCGGTGCGCATGCGGATCGAATTTTTACCGGGAATCGCGCGTCACGTATTCAACTAACCTAACCCCCTTTTCCCGATGATCGGGAAAACCAGTTCTTTTCTATTAATACATTTAATTAACCGTTTAATTAAACAGAGATACTTTGATAATCCGAATTGCGATTATAATCGAGATTTTCCTCTGCTGGATTTTCGGTGTTCCTCCATTAAATTGATTACTAGAATCTGAATTCGATACCGTATGGTAACTCGATCGTTATTAAAGGTAAGTATTACGCTACGTAATCTAGAAGCAACTGTAATTAATCCTCGGCTATACAACCGCATTTCCTCGCTCGAAACATTTTTGCTCAAATTGTTCAGCCTCGTGCTTGTATTTTGCAACGCAACAAATCGCGATAGATCGCAAGGAAATCTTTTCTACTTTCGGTAAAGGGAATTTAATTTAATCGATTCGTCGAAATGTTGCAGGTGGCGGTTCACGCGCAAAGAAAAGAAAATGGACCATGGAATACGTAGGATAGTTATAGAGAGGAGACACGGAATGTCTAAGTTTGTATTTTGCAACGCGACAAATCGCGGTAGATCGCAACGAAATCTTTTCTGCTTTCGGTAAAGGGAATTTAATTTAATCGATTCGTCAAAATGTTACAGGTGACGGTTGACGCGCAAAGAAAAAACAACAGACCATGGACTACATAGGATAGTTATAGAGAGGAGACAAGGAATGTCTAAGTTTGTATTTTGCAACGCGACAAATCGCGATAGATCGCAACGAAATCTTTTCTGCTTTCGGTAAAGGGAATTTAATTTAAACGATTCTTCAAAATGTTGCAGGTGGCGGTTGACGCGCAAAGAAAAAACAACAGACCATGGAATACGTAGGATAGTTATAGAGAGGAGACACGGAATGTCTAAGTTTGTATTTTGCAACGCGACAAATCGCGATAGATCGCAACGAAATCTTTTTTGCTTTCGATAAAGGGAATTTAATTTAATCGATTCATTGAAATATTGCAGGTGGCGGTCGAGGCGCGACGAAGAAAACGGACCATGGACTACCTAGGATAGTTATAGAGGGGAGACAGAGGAGTGTCTAATCGACGATATCCACGATTCTATGAAATAAGAACACGCGACAAGTGTGAAAAACGAGCAAACTGGAGATCGAGGTTCACGGTTCCGTCGCGCAGTAGCTTTGCACGACAACTACAATACACATCCATTAACTTGTTCTGACATCTGGGTCAGTGCGAGGTGTTTAAGAACCAGTATATTGCTTCCTGCCCGGTTGTTACATCCATGGACAGCCGTCTTTTGTTACTTTTCTGAAATACGCTAATGCAAAATTTTCTTTCAGCTTATTGCCGGACGCAATTACGTGGACGGGTCGATTATGGTACTCCGGTGGCTGGGACGTAAAGTCGAAACGGATTACACCGGTGGAAAAGGGAAAAGGAAGGAAAACGAACGTGACGCGAGTGGCAGCAATTCAAAGTAGATAAACGAGAAGAGTTCGATTCCCGCCTTTTTTAAACGTGACTCTCTCGTTACGTAAATGCGCTGGTAGACTGCCGTTCCGAGAGTCACCGTATTTTCGAGCGTTCCCTTTTTTTTAAAAAGGAAAAGAAACTGCTCGCGTTCTGACGAAATCCACGACAACCAAAGGCATCGAACAGAAACGTTATAACTGGAATATCGACATGGAAAATAATCGCGGAAAGTTGTCGCGCGTTTAATAATAAGCACGATGAAAATTACCATGTAAAGTAACCGAAAAATGCGACGACGCGTAGAACGGGATAAAAGAACGAAGTTGAAACTGAAAGGTTGAAATGGCGACTTACCGGCGGCGCGATGAGGCCTCCTAGCCCAGTCCTCCTCGATCAAGGGCGCGACCCTGCGTGCACGAACAGTCAGAGGGCAAGAAACGACGATAAGCAAAATCGATAACAAACTACCGTGAAAATGCATCTTCGCTAATTTTCGAAAAGTTTCGCGATGTCTTTTCGAATCTCTTTCTCTCTCTTTTTCCCCTTCCCTATCTCTCTCGTGCTCTCGCTCTCACTCTCTCTCTCTCTCTTTCTCTCTCTCTCTCTATCTATCTATCTCCGTCACGCTCGCACTCGCGTATGTCCAATTCGCTGTCTCGTTGTTGGCACTCGGACACGGGTGCTTCAACGCATATAGCGCGTTTTCCCTTGTCTTTCTTCCACCCGTGCGCTTCTCTTTCTCGTATTTTCTATTCCTATCTCTTTTTCACTTCGCGTGCTACACGAGATGTCCGTCTCGTTCTACCCTCCTCTGCACGCGTGTGCCCTTTCTCTGTATATTCTTCGGAGCCGTGGCACTGGTCTATTAACGAACGTTCACTGCACAAAACTTTCTGCACTCTCTACGGCACTGCGTGTTGTCTCACACCACCTTCTCCGATTCTTTAGCCGATCGTATATCGCGCGAAGACACACCGACGATACAAAGAGATCGTTCGTGGACAATAACAATAACGGTATAAGCGACAGAACGGATACCAACGGCGACGTTTGTGATCACGAAAAAGTCGACGACAACGACGAACACGACGATAGTATACACGTACACAGGTCGTGAACGTGTGCGATAATGATTAGAAACAATCAGCGGCGGACCCACAGAGGCCGTGTGCTAGCCGCAATATTTACTACAGATAACGCGACGAGGTATCGTGCACCGTTCGAGACACGTTGAACGAGCGCATCCGACGGCTTAATAGGCTAAGGTACACACGCAGGTTCGTTATTCTTTCTCTCTCTCTTTCTTTCGGTCAGCTCCGCGCACACGGTGATCTGTCTATTTATCTTACTCTCTCTCTCTTCTTCCTTCTACTCTGAGCGCACTCTTTTTCTCCGTCTGTTGGTCGGTTTTTTGCACTATCACTATTTATTTCTCTGTTTTGCCGAGTGCACAGAGAGAGTTCATACGAGTCTAACTCTCTGACTGTCCCCCGCCGCTCTTCTTTCCCGTTCTCGTCGTCGTCGCACGTTCCGTGTTACTGCGCGCGCGTTTTATAAGGCGGTACCAACGAGCGACGAGTTTCGAGACGAGAGGGACACGAAAGAGCGAGGCGAGCGAGCCGTACCGTGCTTGGCACTCTTCTCTCTCTCTCTTCTTCCCTCTGTCACGGTTTTAACCGGCGCACTCTTCCACGCACCTCCGCACCTCACTAACTCTCTTAACCTATGAGCCCGGTCGTATCCGTTGTCGTCTCTTTCCTTGCGGTGCAACCACGCCGGTATGCGCATCTGACACGGCCACGATTATCCCCGGGTTACCGCGACTTTACGCAAGGACCGGCCGCCGGTAAAACTAAAGAGCGGCGATTGTTCTCGATCGTCTTTGACACCGATAAGATTCGCTCAGAATATACACGCGCCTGTCGCCTCTGGCCGTTCGATTTGCCGGTTCTCCGTATCGAACGTAATCATCGACACCGAATCTCGACAAGGTTCACGAAACGTTGCATCGCGCTTGCGTGGCGATATATCGGTGGTGCCCGTATTATGTACCGTCTGTAGCAAGTCCGATTACAGTCGCACGATTTCCAATTAGCGACGTACGCACTATATACGATTTCTCACCCGCTTATATCTCGCTGTTCACCGGCCTCTTTCCACGTGAACCAACAGACCAGCGTGCGTCTGACACGGTCGGCGCGTGACTGCCGTGACTGACTAGCTGATCGTGAGTGACTGACTGGTGGGAAGCTGTTACTCGGCTTGCTCTGTACGCCCGTGCCGCCACTGAATCCGATGTATCTGATCATCGGCACACACCACCGTCGTCTCTCTCTCCTCTGGCTGGCTCGCTCGAAAAAGCTTTCTGCTTTTGCGCTTGCGCCACCACCGCGGCTCGCTTTTTCGCTTTCGTACACGCGTGTGCACGCACGTTGTCCGCCGGTACGTGTACCACACAGCTTGCGTGCTCGTGTACGTGCGAGCTCGCGCGCGTACCTCTCTCTCTCTGCGTGTGAGTTATTCTGTACACACGAAAGACGAGACAGAACACGGCTTTGCCCGCGGAAGCGTCGCTCTGTCTGGCGCTTGCACCGGTATTACCGGCTCGTCTCTTCTTCTCTTATAATAGTTTTCAACCACGTGTCGTATACCGTAATCACCGAAAGCAAAGTCGGGTGTCGATCGAACCGCTAACGACCGGTCGCACAGTCTGTCTGTCTCGATTTCGATTCGCACGAAGCGAGCGCGAAACTCCTAGTCGGCTGGTTACAACAGCACCTTCGCGATTTCGGCAACGATCGTTCGAGATATCGCGTTATCAACCGACCGACCAAACAGCCGATCTTATCTCTTCCTTTTTTTTTTTTTTCTCTCTCGTCCTCGAAATCAATCGTTCGATCGCGAGATCATAGTACGATTCTTCCAACCGGCCAGTACCATGTTCTTCGCTATTCGCCTCCCGTTCCCGTACCTCGCCGCCAATTCAACCGACGACCCGTACATCTCATGCTTTTCGGAGCGACCGAACCCGCGGCTCTTTTAGGGAAACGTCGCGCGGTGCGAAAGGGTTCGCCACCCCGGTATATCTCTCTCGACGACCCGGTGTGGAAACGCGGCTAGAGCACAAAGAGACACGTTGCGCCGATGTAGCCAACGATGACAACTGTCCGCAGGCCGGTCGAGTCCGTCGCTTTTATGGGGATAGCCGACCACGCTGCTGCACCGGGACCCGTGCTCGCATCTACGTGTGTGCGTATGCGTTACGTGCTCGATGTACCGTGTTATCGTGCAAGTGCGCGCGCGTGCACGGTACACATTTCCTTCCTGTATGCCTGTATTGCACACGTACAGAGGACTCGAATAGAGGATACAGAGCGTCGCGTGTTCTCCGCTAGCTTCTCCTCGCGGAGTGTCGCTAGCTGGTGCACGCGTGTGCGTAATATACACGTGTATACAGACACGCGGAGAGGAACGGCAGAGAGAGAAGAACAGGGGTTAAACCGAGAGAACTCGTGTCGTCCACTCGCGTGATACCTCGATCGCGGTGGGTGTCGCGAATGACTGTGCTCTGTCCAAGAGGTGTGCGAGAGTGTGCCGCGCGTGTGGGTGCTTCCCCCACTGCGGCTCCACCACCACTATCGCGATTCCCACCACCATCGCGCTCCTGGTACCACTACCATCGTCGCGGAAACCCGTGCGCACCGCGGTGGATACACACCGGTGCCGGAGAGTGGCAAGTATAAAACCTAACTTCTGGCTGTTCCATCGTTTCACCCACACTCTTTTCTCGCTTTCACGAGAACGCGCCGTTGAAAATATTCCCGCTTCTACCTATTTGTATTATTTACAGGAAAGTAGCTTGCCACCGGGTTGTATAACCGAGTCGTTCCACGGTTCCTAACCTAACAGCGGACGTTTATGAAACGACGAGAGACAGAGGCTAACGCTCTGTTCGAACCGTTGCAGAATTCTGGCGGAAAGAGGAACGCCTCGGGAATGATAAGATCAGAGGAGTTTCGCGCGAGGTTACAAATCCTTGGAGAGCAACGCGAAAGGTGGCGCTGGTGAGAGATGCGAGTACCCACACACGTGCTTGCATTGTTTCGTCCGGCTGGGCAGAATTTACCGATCGGTCCGGCTAACATAATCCACCGAGAAGCCCCCGCTGCGGCGACATAAACGCACTTTTATGATTTATAGAAAGGAAATTACGAAAAAGAAGGTATGCAAAAGAATATTCCGTTTCGTCAACTGTTTTTCCTCCTCGTCAAAGGAAAAATGGCTTCTGGTTTTACATTTGATCTTAATACATACCGATGAATATTTTCTAACGATAATAACGATAATTTTGCCGACATTTCCAGCGAACGCCAAGACAGATCCTGGACATCGATATTTATGACTGCAGAGGAAGAAAAAAAAAAATGGAATATTATGACGGGATATTATGCCGGTTTTTGCACCGGTGATGTAACGCCGTTGGAAACGGGGAACCTAGATGTCGCGATTGCCTGTTTCCACCAAAGCGTCCAGCGACAAAGAGAATTCCCGGATACACGGCAGATAAGCATCCATGGGAATACATCAATGAGCCGAGAGCGTGATACCGTGAATGGAGGCGCGATCGTGGTGGTTTCCATTCGGCTCTCTCGTCGATTCACGACACGCGTCGAAATGACGTAGACATTAAATGCGTCCGACGCGCGTACGATGCAAATCCGCCGAGTATGCCCGTCGCATACGTAAAAACGGCTAGTTATACATAATCTGTATCTCGTGGAATCGGCGCGGCCGTGTAACTCGCGCCGATTCCCGCCGGATCGTCACCCTCTCTTCTCTGCGCTGTTGTGCGGGTCCGCCTTAAACGTTGTGCTCCGACGAAATCTCGACCCACCGATTCGACGTTACTCCCCCGAATCTCACTTGGGATCTAAAAATAGAACGGCAAAGGGTGTTCTCGAAAGGAATACGGTTTTCTTTTTCATCCTTTATTCGGCAGTTCGAACACCAAAGATCGACCGGATACAGATTCGAAACCACAGGCGAGAGAGAAGAAAAAAAAAAAGCAAGAGTAGGGAGAGAAGAAAAGATTCACAGAGAGAGGAGTGTATCTCTCTCTCCCCCTTCTTCACGGTCTTCTGTTCCACCGGCGAGACTGGCAGCGGCAAACTCGTTACGAAATCGTCCCTAAGACGGGGTGACTAATTGCTAAGCGGCTTGTAAAAATTCGCAGGACAGTCTGTCGACATCGTGGCGCGGCCGTCTCATCGTCGCGCCGTTATACTTTTTGCCCGTGCACGGTTGACTAGAGAAGAGAGCGCGCTGGACGAACAGAGAGAGAGAGAGAGAGAAAGAGAGAGAGAAAGAGGGGGAGAGCGACAAGGATAGAGGGGGGCTATAGTGACGACGGGGCGCGAAAGTAATGTGGTGGGGGTGGCGCGGCGGCGCGTGGAGAGGAGGAAGGGGGGCACGGGCGAGAGAAGCGTGTGCGTGTGAGGCCTTAAGGTGAGAAAAGAAAAATGGCGAAGAGAGGCCGAGGCTGCGTCGTCCCGCGTTCGAAGGCGAGAGGGGACGACGCTTTCGCAGATTCCACGTGAGATACCTGCGGCATTCTTCGTTCTGCAGCAGGGCATTAAGCCGGATGCACATTCGTCGTGGACGACGCTCGGTGAATTCATTTCCAAGAAAAATATCTTCCGCCACGAAACGAATTTTACGGCAGATTTTGTTCGCGGACAGACCGCCGCAGAGCATCGCTTTCTCTCTTTCTCTATCTGTCTATCTTTCTCTTTCTATCTCTCTCCTTCGTCTCTCTCTTTCTACATATAAGAATGGAGGGACAAGGAGACCCGCGATGTTTTTATCCCGTTTTTTTCTCATTTTCGTGGACCGTCTCGGAACCGAGCTCCCGCAATAAAACATCTAATCCGACGATAAACCGCGCAGTGATTCTTTTCCCGCAACGTTTACGCGTCTCTGACACGTTTCGTGCGGCGCCGTTGATGCGCACCGAATCGAAGGTAATCCCTCGCGCATACATCTCTCGCCTCTCATTGGCCGTCGCGCTCTCAGGTGACGGTTGACGGAAAAGCTTGCAATTCTTACGGACTGCGTGTCCTACCTATCTGATTCGATTGGAACTAGGTTTGCGGGACCCGTCGATTTGACGGATGCGTTGCTCCAATTATACGATATTAACAGATTTAATTAACTTGGATTAAGTTTGTTAACCCTTTGCGGACGAGAAACGATGTTAAAGATCGAGTATATACTAAATAATTAAAGATAAGAAATCGAGGGAAATTTTCGGAATTAAAAGATATCTCCAACTTCGACGCTAATGTTAAAATTATTTCTCGCTGTATTCCAAGCAGCTTTCACTCTAAAAAATAAAAGAATTTTCACGTATGTTATGATACTCGTTCTTAAAGGGTTAACACTAGTTTTACGGGACCCGTCGATTTGACAGATGCGTTGCTCCAATTATACGATATTAACAGATTTAATTAACTTGGATTAAGTTTGTTAATATCGTAATAGTTTTTAAATTAAACTCATGGTGTTATTTTTTAAGAAAATGCGTAGTTTTCTTTACCCGTAAGTCTGACGGGTCTCCATAAACATAGGTTTGTTAATATCGTAATTGTTTTTAAATTAAATTCACGGTCTTATTTTTCAAGAAAATACGTAGTTTTCTTTACCCGTAAGTCTGACGGGTCTCCATAAAAATAGATATTCAAAAACGTCCGTAAACCTAGTGTTAATATTGTAATTCTTTTCGAATTAAACTCATCTTCTTTTTCTAAAGAAGACACGTGGTTTATTTAACCTGTAAATATCACAAATGTCCCTAGAAATAGGTATACAGAAAACACCCGTAAATCTAGTGTTATTTATGTTACAGTTTACGAACATAGCTATATCAGCCGATTTAGGTTATGCTTTAATGAATCCTGATGGACGATGTTATAAAAACTCCATAACCTCAAAGGTGTATATGTTATATGGAAACTGATTGAAAAAAGGAGAAAAGTATGCGGCATGAAAAGGGATTGTAAAGAAGCTTCCCTATTTTGCAAACAATTATGGAAGATGATTCACTAAGGAACGGTGTCATTGTCAACAAGGCTAACTACGTATGTAGATTGCATCACACGCGTATGAGAATTAATTTTGTAACTTGCTGTAATGATCTGTATGTTTTTCGGTAGTCTGCGGAATTTCATGGACAAGGCCAACTTCACTTAAGATACGATAACCGAAATAAAGACTATGAAAGAACAACCAACGTTATAAAGATTATTAAAGAGTAACCAACATTATAATGACTATGAAAGAGTAACCAAAGTTATAANAAGAGTAACCAACGTTATAATGACTATGAAAGAGTAACCAACGTTATAAAGATTATGAAAGAGTAACCAACGTTATAATGACTATGAAAGAGTAACCAACGTTATAAAGATTATGAAAGAGTAACCAACGTTATAATGACTATGAAAGAGTAACCAACGTTATAAAGATTATGAAAGAGTAACCAACGTTATAATGACTATGAAAGAGTAACCAACGTTATAAAGATTATGAAAGAGTAACCAACGTTATAATGACTATGAAAGAGTAACCAACGTTATAAAGATTATGAAAGAATAACCAACGTTATAAAGATTCGTATTCGATACCTGCATCTGTCTAACGCATTGATGCGTGTATTCAAATTGTACCCTACATCGATCGTTAAAGAAAGATCTTTTAATAACTAAACGTAATAACCACGTTGGTAAAAAGAAACAGACGTTTGTTATCGTCGAGGAAAATTACTTGAAAATTAGGATGAAAATCGTGAAGATTCCGATGGAAAAACGGCGAAAGATGAAAAGCATGGATAGGAAGAAAGAAAAAGGGGCGAAGGAGGACTGGTTGTATCGAACAAAAGGGCACGAAATGATTTATTTCAATTCCCTATCGCGGCCGGCTGCTGCGTGTCGTCCACGGTGGCGCTCGGCAGAGGATCATTTGCGCGGACCACACGCCGAATGAAACAAGAAGAAGCTCAATTACTTCGAGGAATCATCGGAGACCTCTTTGTGGCACAGCTTTACGATCGAATTCTGACGCTGCATCTTGCGTTTCCGCAGGTACGAGACTGACAGAGACGTGGAAGGGAAAAAAAGGAGATCAACGACGTCGAAGAAAAGAAACGAGGCGTACGAAAAGGAAGCGAGATCGGGGTACAAGGGAAAAATGAAAGAACGAGAAAGATGGATGGGTGTAAAAGGATCATCCGACTATTCACAGCGCACGGCTATGACAAATCTAATAGATTCCTGGCGACTTAGGGTGCCCCACAAGAGGGACCATAAGATAGCAGGAGAATAAAAACAAGGGTACAAGGGAGGAGGAGTATTTCTATTCAACGCTCGATGAACGGATGTAACGCTTAGTAGACCCTTCTGCTGCCCTTCTAACAATGATATTCCTTCTCGCGACCGAGCACAGTGGAGGACCGAGGAAAAAAGTCAACTCCTGCCATTGCTCACCTATAACGCGCTGGAGACACACAATGCTCATTGTCGACTCGTCGTGGAATGCGGGGAGCGAGGTATTGTCGGCGCACTCCAAATGTGGATCCCCCCTTTTCGACTGGCACCAACATTCACGCTGCGCGCTATTTGATTCCTCGTCCTTTTACAACTGTTACGCTCCATTTTAGGCTCGAATTGCAAGTTAAATTCTATCCGATATTTTACGGAATATCTATAACTTATATCTATCAATTGCGCTGGTAATTATAAGAATAGTTTAAATCAAAATTTAAAAAAAAATTAGTTTATCAGTTATTTCACACCATTTTAAACTAAATTTATTCAATGTAATTTCTACGATATCGTCAAAAATGTACCATTATAT
>NIJG01000408.1:63940-77743 GCA_002201625.1 Euglossa dilemma
ATGTCCCACATACGTGACATGTATGTGTGACATTGTATATAATTGCATTGTAATTATACAATACCTGCTATCCACAACAAATCTACTAAATACGTATTTTTACGTGATCCGCGCTCCAGTGACAGACTGCGAAAAACGTAAAAGTACGTTGCCCGCAGTCCAAGTGTTAATATCGAGAAATCCCAAAAAAGCGCTTGTTTTACTTTACATCGGTGAATCCGAGCGTGCGATTTCGACAATCGATGACGCACCGACAGTTGTCGAGAAAACTCGAAATATGCTTGGTTTTCTCGACATGAAATCTGAACAGCGCGATCGCGCTGCTTAGGAATCAAACGGCTAGTCTAGCATGTCGGATGTTCGAATTATCCGGAGAAGAAAAATCGATCGAGTCGATTACAGCCGACCGTCGCAGGAAGAAACGTTCAGTTGGAATAGGAGAAAAATCCGCGCGTTGTTTTATTTACGACGTCCAGACAAATTCATTACCGATAAGCGATCGGAATAAAAACAGCGCCGGTCGAGCCTGTCGGCAATACGGTCAATTAATTACGGCGCCAAAGAGCAAAAATTTAAATGTACGCAGACCTGACGTGCTGTCTTGTTATTCCTCTTCTCTTCTGGTAAACACCAGTTCTTGTCGCCGTTGCGTTAACACTAAACGTACCAAGCGGGGTCAAATGACAAAATTTACTTTCAAAACTTACTTTAAAATTGTACATTCATTGTTACTTTCCGCTCGACTCTATTTTTGTAAATTCTTATATCATACGATTATTCAATTTCTAGCTTTATAATTTTTCTCGTAGCTTCTTTCTTATAGCGAAAAATTATTTACCTACTGGTAACTATATTCATGGTAAGAATAAATAGATGCAAAAGATTGGTACGTTTAGCGTTAACTCTTTGGGGTACGGCGAAATTAACACTAGGTTTACGGTTTTTTTTTGTATATCTATTTCTACGGACACGTGTCGGATTTAGGGTAAAGAAAAATATTTTCCCGTAAACTATCCCACCTTTTCGATGCACGATAATGCATGGTGGGACATTTTTAAACTCACTTCGAAATATTGCAGTAATTCGGACTATTTGAGTCCCATCCTGTAATTATTGTTATTTCTTTATGTTTCTATATTACGTGATACCTTTATTAATAAACAAAAATACCAATTTTATCTTTTAAACGGAATAAAACTTCCGTGTAGCACAGGTCTCTTTTATTTTCTGAAATCCTGTGTCTCGAAGAGTTAAACAACTATACGTATCGCGACACCATGCGGATCGATAACCTAACTAAAATACGATTTTTACCGGATCACTATTTCCGTAACCCCTGTGTCTCCTTTCTTTAACACTTTAACTGTCACGTTGGTCATACATGACCGGTCACGGTTTCTCCTATGACGCCATGGCGGTCATTGGTGACCTTTTGAACTTCTCACAATTATAAAAATTAAAGAAAAAATAACAGTTAGTGAATTTTGCATATAGCCGCTAATTAAAAGATACTTCGAAATAGAAAGTGCCTCATTGTTCAATTAGAAATTAAAAATTTTTGTTTCTATTAGGTAAGGATATTGTCTTATATCACAAATTTATTATTATTTTGAATTTTTTGAATAATAAAATTACACTCGTGGCGTCCTGAGCGAAACACGTAATTTCGGCGTGGCTGTCAAAGTGTTAAACGAACGCGCGATAAAGACGATAAGAAACGACGCAATTCCAGCCGCCATAATCGTATTGTAATCACGGTAACACCGCCGATTAACATTAGCATCGAAATCAGCGCGTTCGTCATTCCGCGTTCCCTGCTTACGGAATCTAATTAAAGGACTCGAATACGCGTAACGAACGTCCAGGCATGTCGCGACGATAACCTTTTCGTTCGGAATTAACCCTTTGCACTCGAATGGCGACTGTCGGTCACCATGAAATTTTAAAAACCCATATTAATTATTATATCGAATTTAGGATAATATAACAATATGCGAAATATCGAAATCAAATAATTTTAATTATTACACGATTCTTTATTTACTACTCAAAAAAATAATGTCAGTTTTATACCAGAAATCTGTAAATTTCTACTCTTCTGTAGCTAAAAAAAGGGTTAACAATACCCGTTCACGTTTCCGAAAATGGTGCTCGAGTGTCGAAAAATAAACGATACGTGGAATATCGGAATAAAAATTAATAAATTACACGCTCTTTCGTGGATCTTATTATTTCGTACTGAATCATACCGACATCTATGGATTTCTTGTCAAATCTTACAGTTACTTAATATTTCGGTATACTTCTATTTTTACCAAGTACTCGCGTATCGCGATACAGATTCCATCGATACCATTAATTCTACGTTACAGCGAACCCCATATCGAAAATAATCTCAGAAACCGAAAGACTTGAAACTATCGATCGCGAAATTTTGTTATTAATATTAACCCTTTATACTCTAGAGATGCATCTCAATCGCAAAATTTAAATAATTTTATTACGCATCGCGTCTCACGATACAGATTTCATCGATATCATTAACTCTTAGTTATAGCGAACCACATATCGAAAATAATCTTAGAAACCGAAAGACTCGAAACGATCGATCGCGAAATTTTGTTATTAATATTAACCCTTTGCACTCCAGAGACGAATCTCAATCGCAAAATTTAAATAATTTTATTACGCATCGCGTCTCACGATACAGATTTCATCGATATCATTAACTCTACGTTATAGCGAACCCCATATCGAAAATAATTTTAGGAACCGAAAGACTTGAAACGATCGATCGCGAAATTTTGTTATTCGTATTTTTTGTTATTCGAATCAAATTAAAGGACTCGAATACGCGTAACGAACGTCCCGGCATGTCGCGACGATAACCTTTTCGTTCGGAGTTAACAACGCCTGTTCGCGTTTCCGAACAAAACGGAGCTCGAGTGTCAAAAAATTACCCAACGATACGTGGAATATCGGAATAAAAATTAATAAAGTACACGCTCTTCCGTGGATCTTATTATTTTCTACCGAATCATACCGACAGCTACGAATTTCTTGTCAAATTTTAGTTACTTAATATTCCGGTATACTACTATTTTTACCAAGTACTCGCGTCTCGCGATACAGATTCCATCGATACCATTAATTCTACGTTATACCGAACCCCATATCGAAAATAATCTCAGAAACCAAAAAAACTCGAAACTATCGCTCCCGAAATTTCGTTATTCGAATCAAATTAAAGGACTCGAATACGCGTAACGAACGTCCCGGCATGTCGCGACGATAACCTTTTCGTTCGAAGTTAACAACGCCCGTTTCCGACGAAAACGGTGGTCGAGTGTCGAAACGCGGCAACCATAACCTCATTCTAGCGCGCGAAAATTTTGGCGCACACCGGACATAACCTTATAGGTTTCCCGGGGGGCGTAGCCGAGGAATCTGTGTCATGTCGCGTAAACATACTATAATAATAATACACTATAAATACGCGGCACTCGACAAGAGCAGTAGAGAGGGAGAGAGAGAGAAAAAGAGAGAAAGAGCAATGCAGGCGCCGGCGCCGCCGGACGAGTACATTACACGCGCCAAGGAAGTATTATCCATCCCACGTATTCAACGTACACTCGCTTTCTCCCTCTTTTCCAAGTCGCGCCACCTCCGTCCCTCTTCCTACGTTTTCCACTCTCTCTTCTCTCCTTCGATTCTTTCAACCGCGTTTTCTCCTCTTTCTCGCTCTCTCTCTCTCTCTCTCCTTTTTTTCTCTTCCGACCGTGTCTTCGTATCTTGTCTCGCACCTGAGTCTCACCCCGTCCCCGACGTGTTTTTTCCTTCGTTGTCTGTTCGCCCTTTCTCTGTCTTAGTTTCGCGGCTGAACGAAAGGCCGTCTCGCTCCAGGGGCGACTTACTCTCACGTTCCTCACCAAACTGACCGGATCATGGGCGCCGTCCGTTGTAACTGGCTCGGTTGAACGACCAACCGGCTCAATCTCATCTTTCCGTTTCCCCGCCCTTCTTATTTGTCCAACGACACCCAGGCCAGGGCGACGCTCGTTAGACGTGAAATCGATCTTAATTTCAGGTGAAGCCGTGAATGGCCGGCGCGAAATCGAGCCCCGTATCGCGTCGCGGCGTGTCCACTTGTCACGGCGTCGTTCGATTTAGAGGTTCACCGGTAAGGCTAGTTTTTAAGAGAAGCGACGGGTTTAGAAAGCAGACTCGATATTTATGACAACCGTGCCTATCTTCTTTTTCTTTTCGTTCATGGTCTCTCTAACGCTACCCAGCTTCGTCGCCAGAGGAGATCGCATTACGCATAAATCATCGACGAAAGTAAGATAAACTGGCTGAATCGTTAAAATTTCGTTTTTGATAAACTAGTTTTCACGCGGTTTCTTTCTCCAGCTCGCAGAATTTCCTTTATTCCCTTTGTTGCTCGTTTTCAGGGATCAGCGTCCGGATTCAACGGCCAAACCGATTATTCTAACCTATTACTCGAAAACGGAGGAAATAAGAAATTTCGAAGATACGTCGCATCGATTATACATCTTTTGCTTCCTTTCGCAATTCTGTTTCTTCATTTAAATCGTTTGATGCGAGTCTTTTTTTTCCTTTTGGCATTCTGTAAACCTAACCTCAATATCTACCGCTAGACTTATATATATATATATCCTTAGCGATTAATTATGGTTAGGTGTAGTTAATCTCATTGCCAATTTTTACTGCAAATTGTAACAAATGCAAAATCTAAATTACTCGTTTCTCAATTTATCAAACGACAAGAAATTCGATAAAATCACAAACGAACGTATATGAAAAATCATTGGCTATTAATCAATTGTGCGTATATAAAAGTAACCTTTACTACTGCAAATGAATTGAGAAATGAGAGAACGGAACAACGCGAGATTAGGAATTTATTAGCATACTTATAAGCCTGTAAAGTTAGATATAAAATACCATCGAGAATGAAACTATTATTTCCAACTACGCCATAAAAGTCTTCAGCAATGAATGACATAAGGAATCGAGTTTTAACTACTGCTAGCCGTAGTCTGCGCGCATTATTCTACTTGAAATTGCCACTAAACCCGACTGTTGAACAAGTTGTAACCCGATAAGAGAGTAATTCTAACATTTTCATAAATCATCCGTTCGTTCGCGATTCGACAATCCTGAAAATTAATTCTCGTTACCGACTGCGCAACGTTCCGCCGTTGGTTAATCGTTCCGATTATCTAAAATATCTCTGTATACCAATCGCGATAATTTAGGGCTTATTTCGATCGTTAACGCTACCGTGTAACGCAATTGCTGCTTGCGCGATTATATTTTTCAACGGTGATCGCTCGGTCGGTAAGTCACGTGGCGATGGAATACCGAAGAAGAAAAAGAATGCCGTGTCAATCGTAAACGTCAGTCGGTTATAATCGGCCAGCTTTCACCGGCGTTTCACTCGAACAATTAATTAGTCTCGTACTTTTCTACATTTTCGCGTCACGGTCGAAAACTCGTAATTCCTTGCGTCGAATCTAGACGCGCAATTCTAACCTCTTATTATTACGTTTGCGACGTTCTATCCGTCCTATTACCGATAATTTCAAATACTTATAGATAATTCTAAATGTTAAAGGTCTTTCATGGAAACAAACATCTTTAGTCACTTATAGAAGCACGTTGACGATCAATGGCGCTTTTCTATTTGGAAGAAAAAAATCGGAGTTCCAAGTCCGATAGCGGATCGTTGACAATATCATGCACTATAAGTATCGTACGTGTTTTTCTATACATGCGTATGTTTACACTCGGCAAAATGTTTCTAATTTCTCTGTTTGCAGGTGCGTATCACGGAAACTTAATGTACGGCAGTTGGAGTTAACCCCTTACCTTATCATGGTACCGATGATGCGTGTATTAGAGCGAACAGCTAACGTCGAACACGTTGAAACACGTCGGACACGACGAGCCATTTCGTCCGAACTCGGTCAAGAACAACACGTAACTGAGACAGAAAGACATCGGCGAAAATGAACTACGAGCCCGGCCGTGTTTTGTTTACGTTAGGCTCTACCTACACCGAGGCTCCCGCCTGTGATACTCGTGTTTGGCTCGACTTCCTTACTGCTAGCACGATATTCTAGACAAAGGAGTTAATAGAGAAGGTATTAAATCTAACGACTACGCGATTAAATAAAGAGGAAATGATGAAAACGTACTGTTATTTTTAAGGTACAAAATCTACACGCGTTATTCGAGATTCCCCGAAATTAGAGGTTAGATAAATAAATCGTCCAACGTTTAATCGCAAAGAGAATAAAAGATTGGCAAGTATATCTGTAATGAATAATTGTTTGACTAAATTGAAAAATACTGTTACTTTGATAGCGTTATGAAAGAACTTCAGTCAAGCGAAAAAGGTGCATTGAAAAAAAGCGTTTCTTGTTCTTCTGACGTCAAGCACTGTCAACGACTTCTCCACTATGCTTCCAGTACATAAACATGAAATACACGTATGTAAATAAAGCGTTCTTAATATATGTGCATAATCGGTCTAAGTACACACCCTGCAATCTCCAGGCCTACGTATTCGAGGCAGAAATATTCGCCCTTCTGCATCCACAAATATACGTTCGCGTGGATCTATTAGTCCACGCCTCTGGCCGCATATGCATTCGCGTATTCATGTACGCTCCGATGAGATTATCGCGCGCACTCGCTCGTACAGTAACGCCAGAACACTTTGAACTGTTCATCCCGACCCGGCTCTTCTTAGAATTAGATCGATATATCCGTTCGAATGATGTTCAAACCGATTCGTGCAAAAACACGCGACCTAATACAACTGACCTATCGGTAATTTTTAATATACATCACCAGGATAGTTAGTATCATTGATAACAATCGACGATTTTAATTAATTCAAAAGGGGTGTGCAATAGCTGTTATACAAGACGATTATGTACGTAAATTAATTCAGTAATTCGACAACGTTTAATAATTACTGCTATTTATGATTATAGCACAAAAAGAGGAAGCACCGACGACAACTTCTACGTAAACGGAAAGGTAACTTTTTTAGAAGAAGATATACTCGGTTTATTATTCCTTTTCCGTTGGTTAATACATAATGAACTACCATGCAAATAGGTGCAACGAAGTTCGCTGGGTTGTCATATAGGTGGCGCCACGTCTAAGTCTACGCGCATGCAGTGAATTTTCAACATCGATTTATTCAAAAACGATATTCCCTACTAAAAATATCATTTGATATTTCCGAATAATATTTTCACGTCGGATAACATTTAACAATTTTATTATTTCCGTTATGATACAAAGAAGGAAATACAAATGAAATTTTTAAGATAACAAATCTCTAGTTATTCAAACTAATATCGGGAACGATAAAATGAAATATTCAATAGCGAATTCGTTACAGATGCAATTGCATCGCGAAAAATTTGTACGCGAACTTATAAATAGAAGGTGTTTCGAAAGGGAGTGTTGAACAAAATAGATTTAAGTTACAAGCAGTTCATAAAACAGCGTCTAAAATCGTCGTTATTGCAGCCGACTGTACGCACGACGTCGTAGGTATTATTCTTCCCACACGCGCACAATCGTTACCGCGCCGATCCTTCCTCGCTGCTTTACGCTGGATACGTTTCAGTTCTCGTGTGCACGTGTTTATGTAAATTTCCCGCGTATGCATCGAGTGACTTATACCTAAATGGCCGGCGCGCATCGAAACGTTATTCACGTTGCGCGAACATTAAGATCGCCGGCGACGAAAAGTCAGTTCAGAGTTTTCGCGAAGGAAGTTATCTCTCGGAGGATCCGGCCGCTATCCGCACACGTGTGAGATCGATGGCTCGTAACTCTCCGAAGCGTACGAAAGGAATGTTGGAAGACCGCCGAGTTCGCCATAAAGTACACAGTCGAAATTGACTGCCGATATTTCAGGGACCGTCGACAGGGATTTCGGGAGCCTTCGCGAGAACTTTATCAAGTGCTTCATCTGCCTTCCAGATTCTGGTTATTGCACTTCCGACATTCTTCGAGCCATTTGCCGAAATATGCGACCACTCCTGTAAATAAATCTAACGATGAATTCTTGATTGAAGTCGCAATTGAAACTGATAATGTAAAGACTTAAATTTGGAAAGTTTAGTAAAATTGAGATTGGATTTTAGATCAATGGAATTTCAGTCGGTATTTCTCTGGAAGAAAAGAAAAGAAAAGAACGGAATAGCGAATGACATGAAAGTCGATATAAATATTTACAGTAATTTGTTAATTGGCGGAAATTATTTTATAAATATAACCTGTGCCAATGAAATTGTAACAGACTTATGTAAATTAAGGAAGATTTTTTTATAGAAGATGGCGACGGTTAAATTTGTAATTTCAGCATGTTCCTCAAATTACCGATACAAATACCCCGGTTAGAGACGATCTCACGCAGTACAGTAAGAAAATTTATTTCATCATCCAAATGCGGCACGTCCGAGTGGATAGCCCATATCGGTAAATTCGAGTGGACGACGTGAATTACGGGGCTGTAAAATAAATTACGCGTGGTACGCGTGGCGAGAGCAATCGGTAAATCACGTAGCCTATGCTCGATCGTGACGCTCGCGAAATTGATATCGAACTCGTAAACCTATTTCCGCTTTTTGCGCCCATGAAAATACATCGGTCATAAACGGCGCGATTATAAATAGTTTACAGTTCCAGTGGCGCCAATAAACGAGCGGCCAAAGGACGATGGAAAGGCCGATTTTCATCGAACGAACAACGCTGAGAAAATGTCAAAGGCAAAACAGCTCGACACGCAGCTGAGAAACATTTATTTCTCGACAATCACCGCTTCCATTAATTGGATTTGCATGAGTGGCAATCAGGCGTCAATTAATAGCTGAATTATGCGACATTCCTGCACGCCGTTAGAATTTACCTACATTATACATCGGACTTGCGTTCTCCGTCGCCGATTCAGTCTTATATTCCCTATGTAGCACACCACCCACACGCACGGCCGTTATCGGCACCCGAGTGCGACGCGATCCAACATTTTACAGTGCATATACGTCGTCAGATGGGAATGTTGGCGCCATTCTCATAGCATTATGTACGTGTACGTTATGTTTTTGCATAGCATGGCCGATAACGATGAAGTAAAACAGGTAAAATCTCGCCCTCGATTCAACCGTGCGCAGTTGTAATCTTTATCACGGCCTAGCGATGACAAAAAAAATCGAACGCGATGTACTAGATACCGCCGATTCAACTTGTTCCCGTGACAGGATCTAGGCTTCGGTAGAAAGTAGCCATTTTCTGAAATTTTTACATCCGTCAAATTAATATCCGAGAAAATCTTTAAGTGTATAATGAGAAATTATTTATTTACCTTTTTTTCATTTCACGCTTCGCATCAACGTCGTCTCGTTTATCTCGATCGCTAAAATTTTGCAAAGTGCTTCGGATCACGTATATCTTGAATCTCTAGTTCGATCTAAATATAGAGAATTATTTGTTCCAATAACAATTATAGTCTAGAAGATTATTCGGCGAGAGGTTGACTTGACAAGTACCTCCGAAATTTCTAAGTATGAAAACTGGCTTAAAAAAAAAACATCCCCTCGGAATTTCGCCTGGCTGCGTAGCAACAATCTGGCCTCGACTTGGAATAATATTTTTCCAATGTCCGAAGGAAATTGATAACCATGCCCCGTCGAAGGGAAAACACAGACGGTCATGTAAACTCAAACAGTTTATCGTACGGTGCATAGAGTGGCCCCCGGTCGGGAGTTTTCAAGAGTCGCATTTTTGGCAACGTCATTCTACGAGGACAAGATGGCGAGGCAATCGTGAACGCATTGCAACCGCATGTCAGAGGAAAACATCTCGCGAGACATATCCTGACAATGAAATGCATTATACTTGAAGCTTTCATGGCCGAAGGTCGTTCAAATTTTGACATAGTCTCGATATAGAGCGCCATTGATAACAATAATCGCATATACCGGCAAGTTTTTAACGTTCGACGTTGATATATCTGTTTTGAACGTTTCCCTTTAAGCGTCGAAAGGAAATCGACTCCTAAGATACGACGAATCAGGAAGATACAAGTGTTTTACGGCTGTGATTTCGCTCTGTTGGGTACGCAGATATTTACATACGGGTAGATCTGAAAAATTATACGTAATGATATTTCTTTTTCAATTTAACGTTAAATTAATTGAACGATGTCTCGCAGTGTAACACTGCGAGATGTCGAGTGCCATGTTTCTCAATGTACTCGCTTTAATTGTAACACCGTAGAGCAATGTCTTACAGCGTTTCCAAAAAAAATGGTGAGTAATGTGGGAGAATTTTTTGTTGTTATCAATGAAAATTTACCTTCGCATGATGTGCCAGTGATTTTTACTCAGGCAGAGAAAGGGAACTCGTCTAAAGACATTCATATCCTGTCTCGTGACGCACTGTGTGCATGTGCATACGATAACCTCGAAGTTGAAACGATAGTGTTTAATGTACGTGTATGCCGTGCGAACAATTACCATTTCGCGAAGGATTTTCACTTACCTTGTTGTCCGTAATTGACGAACTTTTCACTGGCTATTTTTTTTTATTCGGCGTTCAACAGTTTACGTGGAGGTTGGGAAAAGGTGCACGCGCGCGCGCAATCTAAAAGGCCGCGATGACGAGTACCGAACGCTTCGTTATTGCCAACGAGAAGCCTGGCGCCGTCTGCGAGGCGTATCTATCACAAACAGCTTCGTCTGACATTCAATACGTGATCGTTACTCTGCAGGTTGTTAATAATTCTAAAAATACAAGAGGCACCGGCTTCGCGCCGTTTCACAAGCCATATCTGCGTACCAAACGCAGTGCACGGGAACCATGAACGTGATGAATAGGAAGTAAGTTAGATAGATACGAATAACGGGTGGCCCCATTTGATTCATAGCGCCATCTTTTTTTCGTAATTGTACCTCTCGAACAAAATAAAAAGCGCTAAGAATTATTGCCATATCGATATTATAGTTTACGTTAACGAAGTATCATTTTCTCTTTAACGAATCGATTTAATCGTAATGCTGATTAATCGTAACGTCTATGACAAAACGTGTATTTATTGCTAAAATATCCTTAATTGATTATAATTTGCCATTAAGACGAAATCAACGTATTATCGTATTACGATACTCGTAAAAATTTTTGAACAGGTTCTTTTTCTTCTGATACTTTCATATAAAGTCTAAATAAATTTGCTGAATTCCGTTAACTTCCGTTATTCGTTATAGATATAAATCTTTGATAAAAATATTAGAGATCGTGAATTTTCATCGATAAGAGTATTACATTTAATTACACGTGTTTACCGCTTCGTTCGAGGCTATCATTTATCAAGAAATCGTTCTTAATCGTCTAAATATCAATTATACAGTTTCGATGACTATCTAAATCGATACTAGACTAAAGATTTCTTTAATACATTCGTACAAACAGCTGTAAACAGCCGTACGTGTAATACTTTCTCATCATATACGTAAATCTTAATTGAGTGGTTGAATAAACATAAATGAATCTCGAATTTTGCAATAATCCGCAAATTAAACTTTTCTTTAAGGTTGAAATGGTTTTATTTCGTTTATTTATCAAACAAAGACTTAATGAAACCGGATTCACTCACACACGTGCAGATAATGTACATTTGAAGCTAAATGACAATACACCGTATTGAGTACTTACTCATACACCAAAGATTACACGCGAGAAAATGTCACGACACTGAGGTCATGCACATAGGAGCGATGTCATGAATGTAACTTATAAGTATTTAACCCATTTATCGTTGTCACGAAGATAACACACACATATATATATATATATTAAAATATATATATATATAATACGAAAGTTTCAATATCGATTTCTAATTAATTTGAACGGTAACTAAAATAACGTATCGATATAAAAATATGAAGCAAATTCATAAAATTAAACGTTAAAATAAGTATAAGGAGAAACATCATTGATACTACAAAATTCTATGCAGATGTATATAATAAATGAATTAAACGCAAACTACGCAGTAGTTCTTGTTTATAATTCTTTTACGGCTGTTTATGATTTTTCAATTACAGTATTTAACTACTAATGAAGATGAATGCAAGTTCTAAAAAAACAACAATGATTTACGATAAAAGCATATCTTCTTTAATAATGAGTCGATCATCCGTAATGTCGGTAAAAAATCATATAGTACATTTTAAATATTACGTTCTTTATTTTTGTTCTGACAGAGTTGGAGCAAATAATATCCTCATTAAAATCCCTATTATCTTTAACTGTTAAATATACAAACGCTATTAGAAATCGAAAAAAATCTGTCATATAAGTATATTTCTATAAAAAAAATATTACAAATTTTTTTCCTTTGTTTGTAAAAAAATGAAAATAACAGTCTAAAACTCGTGATTTATCCATAACTAATGTATTGTTAATTGGTCAGAAAAAAGGGAACCTATGTTGCTAAATGAAACATGCGATATAGGCGGTGCACAGTCTTTAGTAATTAAAAAGGAAGGTAATCGTGCTTGTATAACTGAAGTACCATCATCTGAAGAAGGGATGCGTGCAGGCTGAGCGCGAAGCCACGAGGATAGAGGTGTGTTTGTTTTCGTCCAGTGTAAATAACAATAGTAATAATTTGTTATCGGTTCTCGTATTGTTGTAAAAGTTCCTACATCCTTGCCATTCCTTGCACAATATGCATGCACCCCGAAAGGAGGACTTTCCATAGTTTCTATTTGATGAACCAGCCAGAACAAAAACAAACTATTTTAACGGCAAATAACATATAGACTACATAAAGCACAATTACAGTATATTTCACAAATCGTTTAAACATTCATATATAATTATACGAATCTTCGCATATGACGGAAAGGCGATTTGATCAATTAGGGGAAGATTATTTCGTAAAAACAATGTATTTTTAAGGATAGAAAAACATTATTGAAGGGCTTTGCGAAAATGGCTTCATCTGGCAAACTGCCATGCCAGTTTGGATTGCTGGCTTAGAAATTGCGAGGCCTATCTCTCTTTGCTGCGAGAGGTTCTTTCCTAATTTTTTTTTTTTTCCTTTTTTACTTTATTCCACATTTTTCCCATCTTTCATATTTTTCTTCATTCAAATTTTTTTATCTGCATTTCCCGCCACGATCGATGCATAATTTCGGAATGTTGACAATATTCTAATTTTACCTTATCAAGGTGCAATAAATAAATGATATCTCTTTTACACTGAGATATACATGGTTGACCGACTGTTAGGTTTATCGCGAGCAGGTGAAGGAGGGTGCAATTACAACACCTGCTGATAGTCACAAGCAGTAAGACAACCACTTTGTATAGTTTCGTTTTTTTACTTTTTTTCTCGACGTATACCACTGAAAACTTAAAAAAATAGAAACAAACTTTTGTAACTAGAAACAGTAAGTCATTGCACCGTCAGTTACCACTCACTGCATTTTTTATGTCAACTGATGGGCCGATGTGACATTTGTAATGTAGTGGACAGAGCAATATTCTCTCAGCTATTGATCACATTTTTATGTGTTATATAAATCATCGTATTTATATAATGTAATGTACAATATGCAGCTACATTATGATAATCAGTATGTCCAACGCATTCAAACTGACAACACCGTGGGTACTTCACTTTTTTGTTCTTAAGTTTTTTTTTTTTCAAAGATATTAAAATCAGCCGCACACCTATCCCCCCCC
>NIJG01000408.1:78002-105289 GCA_002201625.1 Euglossa dilemma
TAATTATAATATTAATTAAAATTAATATTATAAATGAAATAATAATTATAATAACAAGTTGCACAAGGCAACAGTCTTGTGTGCCCGTTCAAGTGTGTGCTTCCGGATGGTTTCCCCACTCCCCTCTCCCCCAAAAACATCCTGGCACAATGACAACTGTCGACAATGGCCACCCTCCACTTCAAGATCAAAAAAGATCTCGTGGTTTGCACTTAGTGTTACCTCTTTTTATATTATTATTCATTCATGAGGGGGGGGATAGGTGTGCAGCTGATTTTATGATGTTAATATAGCAACTGAATGTTGACAGAATAACGTTCCAATTAGCGATTGGCATTTTTGAGCTGATTAGAGAGCCAATCGAGGCCCTCGTAAAGTCCATCTCCACTTGTAGCACACGTTGCTTGAATGTACCAATTGCGATTACGGAGAGAATGCAGCCCTAACTTGTCGGTAATTTCCGCTGCGTTCATTGCATTTGGGAGATCCTAAAACATAAATTAGTTAATAGAAATAGCCTTAAACGTATGATCTGTCTTCTAAATCTAGCATATTTACATTTTAGGTAAATAGTACACAATGTTTATATAATAAATATTATACGCTTTTAAAATATTTTAGCTTTTGATACATTAAAATAAAAGACAATCCTATATGGATCAATGGCAAAAACTGTACTCACTTGTTTGTTAGCAAATATAAGGAGTACTGCATCTCTAAGTTCATCTTCTGCTAACATTCTCATCAATTCTTCACGTGCTTCACCAATACGTTCCCTGTCATTACTGTCAACGACAAATATCAGTCCCTGAAAGTATGAAATTTGTTAATGAAGATAGTTTTATGAAATTTAATCAACAGTACAAAGAATAACAAGGAATAATCAACGAATTGCATACTTGTGTATTTTGAAAGTAATGTCGCCAAAGTGGTCTGATTTTGTCTTGACCACCCACGTCCCAAACAGTAAAACTTATATTCTTGTATTCAACTGTTTCTACATTGAAGCCTAAAATTCATAATGTACAATTAGCAAACTATGCTATGAAATATACAAGTGTTCTTTTCCCTACATATTAAAAGAAAACATAAATATCAATAGTGTGTATTTACAATATTTAAATTTATAAAAGAAATTTTATATTTACCTATAGTAGGAATTGTGGTAACAATTTCCCCTAATTTTAATTTGTACAGAATTGTGGTTTTACCCGCTGCATCAAGGCCTACCATTAAAATCCTCATTTCTTTTTTGCCAAAAAGGCCTTTGAATAGCGTTGCAAACATATTCCCCATGGCTAGTGTTGATTATGTAAATACCTAGAATAACAAAACAATAAACTAAAACATCAGAATCATAACATAAAACTTAAACATAAAACTAAGTAAAAATAAATTGTTTGAAAAACTGAATTAAAATAAAGTAATGCTTTATTTAACATGATATTACATGATTGAAATATGGCTAATTATTAAAATGTATATCTCGTAATTCTTTATCCTTTCAGTAAGTAAATTGAAGTTTTCCATAAGTAAAATTAAACAACTTGTAAATATGTATATACATATACAATATAATTATATATTTCTCAATGATATAAACATTTGTGAGAAAATATTTTATTGAAAAATTACTAATATGGGCACGAGCATCATTTACAAAAACACGATGAATAAAACACACGATTGTGAAATTATAACATTATCAAAACTTAATTATCGTATAATATCGTATAATTTTGATATTTAAAATTTATTTGAAGAAATATGTACCAAACATATGTAACAATACAAGGTACATACGATCAACGTATAATAATAATATAATTTCGAAATAAATTATAATTTTCATGAAACGAAAAAAAAGGGTTAATTAACTAGAATAATCAATTCTAAATATGTATATACGAGTGAACAAAAGACACGTTTCGTAGATGAAAAAAACCAAAATTATATAGACGGAGCTGAAGAGCACAAACATGCGTAAAATACAGATACGCTGACACAAAGCCCAAAAAGCTAACCTGCATATTTCCGAGAGACTAACGGTAAAGTATGAATATTGCGAACAACGTAAATCATAGATTTTAATTGAACTGAACGAGAAAAAAAATTGTGTAGAGGCACGCACGAGATGCTCACGCTGCCCGCTATTGATTCTCATTTTAATACATCGCTATGATTATCGGACTAGCATACCGTTAAGGATCACTCTAGAGCGTTTTGCTGGTGATCTATTCACTTTTAAAACGTGATCGGCTACCTAAAACGCCAATACCGAAGTATTGCGAGCAAGGCGGAAGATATTGTGCGGTTTGCGAAGCCACTGCGTACACCCGGTTGTCTGTCACCTTCGACCTACTCCCCAGCAAATCGTCAAAGGTTCCCCGCTCAAAGTTCCATTATTTAAAAACGTTGTTTGATTATTGAGACTTTCCCGTAATGTCACGTTGCCCGTATAAGCCACTTACGTTACTTACGTTTCAGTAAAAAAGATTATTTTCACGAGAAACGATAAAACATAAAACCAACACTCTCGAAAAGTACCGTATGTCAAAATGGCGGACGTGGAAAGGATTCATACCTTATGCCACGTATAGGGCCCTCAAAATTCTCCGATTGGCTAAGCCGGTCACGTGATAGAGAAAATCTTCGACGATTCGCGTTTACTTCGGTAGGTGGCGATACCAAGTGAACTCAGTAAGTCATCAAAAATTCCGAAAGTGTATAGGTGAATAGACGTTGTTCATAGAAAGGCCTACGCTCATGAGAGGAAAAATGCACTTTTTCCCCTAATTACGAATTCCAGTAATATAATTAACGAAAAATAAACTATCTTATCGCTCATTAAGACTGTATATAAAGTTATGTTCGCGGTCATACATTTTTTAGTTTTGTTGTGAATGAATATTATATTCCATCGTGTTAACTAAATCGTCGTCATTTTTGTAAAAATAAAAAGTAAATATTCAGCAAAATAATGAAAAGCCGGTTACGAGTAAGAGTAGTAGTACTCTAAGTGTCAATATGTTTTCAGTTAAAATGTTTCAATTTTCCTGTTGTATTGCGCTTTATGTAACATCCTGGAATTATGTTGTCGGTATGAATATTTATATTCTATTTTGCGCATTTATTATTTTATAGAGTATAATCCTACTAATAACGCTATGTATTATGTTAATTTCAGTTTACAAATTTTGTTTTCTTATTTATTTTCAATGAGTCAAGATTTTTAGATTTAGAATTATTTTTTCCATTTATACACCCAGAGTATGATATTTCTCATCTAATGTACCTTCTCCGTAAAGTTGACATTCTTCTGTATTATGTGGAATATCTGTTACTATTTCTAACGTTTCAACTAGTTGTCCCGGTTTTCTGTTCATATAGTAATTATCGAGCATTATAATTAGTAGAATTAACAGTAAAATATTTATAATTAATTAAATTACTTTGGTTTAAAAGAAACTGTGATTGTGTAGTACCAATCTTCGTGACTATAGTGACTTGATAACGTTACACATTTTTGATCAATTATAAAATTTTTGTTCTTGTGTTTCTTATTTATTCCAAGCTTTAAATTGCATACTGTTAAAATCAAAATTAATCAAAGTACCATATTATTGTAGATATTCTATATAATTACTAAGGAAGATAATAAATATGACTATACTTGACAGGTTTTTGATAGTTAATGTTAATTTCTTTGTATCACCTATGTAAACAAGACCGAAATCTAATGTATACGATGATAGTTTTAAAACTGGCAAATATATTTGCAAAATTAATTCTATACTCTGAAATTATATAAATTCGATACATAATTATATTAATTCAAGTAAAACATTAAAAAAAGATCGTTAATACCTCATGTCGTTTATCAGAGTATATAATGTATAATAATTCCTTTATTGTAATTTTTGGGCTATCTAAATCTTCGCTTGAACTTGTATGTATTATAGTTTGAATTAGTTCTTCTTTTACAACACATACTATTTCTACCTATAAAGAAATAACGTTTACAATTTTCTATTATAATAAATAAAGATATAAATTACTTCAGCATATCCATTTGGATTTATGCATATAGTTCCTGACTTGCATAAATTTGTTTCTTCATAAATTGTAACAGATTTAACGTAAAATGGATTAAACGTTTCCAAAGTTATCTCTATTATATTGTTTTTATTATTATACAAGAAAAATGTTTTAATTAGACTAAAAAATAAAATATTAGATGTAGTCTAGTGGAGTATAAATAATAGTGGAATAAGAATATATACATTTTGTATTTTTACATACTTCAATCTTTTTCTACGACTTTGCACTACTTCATTAGCACAGCATATAAATGTTCTATCAGATTTAGAAATATTGAAATCCAATTGAGGTTTAATAATATCTGCAGTAACATCAAGTTCTATTGAAGATAAGTAGGTTCCAATATGTCTAGCATAAAAGTTATCCTTGTACCTATCATTATTATAAAGTATCCTATAATTCACTGTGAATAGTTTAAATCAATTTGTATTATCAATTAATTACAAACACATCATTTGGGGCAAGTCGCAAAAGTCCTATAATCTTGCAAAAAAATTCTCCTTCAATGAGTTTGTTTAATTCAATTTCCTTATATTTTTCAAGTAGTATGTTAATAATTAAAGAAGCACTACTTTTAGGTGGAATGAACATTTCTCTGGGTGTAACCTTGGAAGGCATCAAAATATTTTCTTTATCATGTTTCTAGAATTCTTTCTTAAATAATTTATTATAATAAAAATATTTTCTTACTGTACAAATTTTTGTATCAATCAAACCATAGTAAGGAAGTATTGAAATTTTTAATTCTATGGTTTTTTTTTCTTCTATTTCACTTGGATCAGATGTACAGAAATTAGTACATTTGTTATCTTCTATATATTTATGATTTCTTTTTAAATCATTAGTGAAACTTTTGGGAAGATGTATAAGTGAAATTTCATTATTAAACATGCAAGATGATGTATTTAGAATATTTAGAATTAGTATTTAAAATATTTACATGTAATTAGATGGTGTTGTAATGTCAGTAAAGTTACTGATTTCAAAAGAATCACACGTATGTAGATCTCTTGATAATGGAAAATTTGCATGTTCTTCTAAATGTAATTCACTATTACTTTTCTGTTTACTAGATCTAAGTCTTGATGCCAATTTATTAGTAAATGGGGTACATAAATTAAATACTACATTAAAAGGCTTTGTTTCTATAACTGGTTTAACTAAAAATGTATGCCAATCAATAATTATAGGAACCACACTTGTATTTGTTACGAACACTTTTCTCTGATGTAGACGTCTACCTGTAGCTTCGGTACCATATCTAAAACCACATATTTTAAGAACATTGACTTTCCACTTTTTAAAATATAATAAATATTTTAACATACTTGATAACGGGTATATTAAATTCATTTCTATCAGGAATTGAGAATGAAATTGGTAATCCAACAACTTGCACACATATTCCTATAGAGTACAATGGCAAACCAGTAATATTTATTTCTAATTCATCCACATAAATACCCCATGTATCAGCAAAAACGTAAATATCCACAGGTATAGCATTGAAAGGGCCTAGATCCGAATTTACTGGATCAACATAAATTACAATACCTGATCCAGGTTGTTTTGTTTTGTACAATGTTTCCTCTAATAACAAAAGAGATATTACAAAGGTAATAATATATTTAGAGTCTAATAAGTTCTAATGAGAGAATTAATACCCTACCAATTAATTCCTTTTGTTGACCAAAGACGCGTTTATACATAAACTTGATACGATCCTCTTGCGACTTCCATTCACATGAACATCTAATGGGATAATAGTTCTTTAAACGTAGCCAAAAATTAGTCGGTATCGATGTTTCGTTCTTTATTATAAACGTTTTCCTTTTCGCTGAAGATTGCAATCGTTAATTTCTCTTTAAATACCTATATCTATTTCATCATTTTGAAAAATGTATTTTCTTTCGATCCTTAATGAAGATACCTTTTCTCAATGGTAGGTTTAAAAATTCTATTACAACAGGGTGTGTAACTGATGGCTGATATCTTTTACCAAATGGAACAATACTTTCAGAAGAAATAGTTTCGTGCGAATCGCTCTCATTTTCCGCTATCAGGTTGTTCATCTAGAATTATTCAGTATACTCGTTATACGATTACGGTATTTTACTTGATATCCTTTGTTTATTGGAAATTAACGGTAACTTTCGATTACTTTAATAATTTCGAAAGAGCTCGCGGAGGATTGCTCGCCCGATTTCATAGCAGTCATTTCTTGCATCGAAAGACCTGTTGCATCGTCCTTAAGAATCTCTTCCTGATCCAAATTCATGTCCATTAACTCTCGTTCTTCCCTCATTCTGTACTCGTCTAATATTTACTGTAAAATTGAACGTCACTGTCAATTATTCATATTCTTTAAAAAGCGATATTTAACACAATGTCTGTCTTCTAATGTATGGGATGAGGTGATCGTCTTTCTAATCCATTAGAAATTTTGAATAAAAAAATTTACCAAAAAGTTTGAAGTTAGATATCTAAAATTTGAAATTTCTTTATTATAGAGATGTATTTTTCTTCATTCGAAATCTTTACCAAAACGTACCATGTGCTTTTTAGATTTTCCTGTCACGTTGAAAACAGGTTGAAAACTGTCCACTCGCCACTCGACTTTAATAAAATTATTCTTCAGCTCCACCGGCATTTCGTCGTCTAACGGAAGATAGAATGTAACGTAAAGGGATGCAATGGCACATTCGATTCCCAGCATTATCATTTTTCGCGAGTCTCCAACGAAACATGGTATAAATAACGACTGCACGATTCCCTGAAAATCGAAAGTGAAGGAAATAATAACGTTTAATTAAATTAAATATCCTTTTTAAAATTTAAGTTTTGGAAAACCACGAAGACAATACCTCTTTTATCGGAGTCATAGTTATTTCCATTCTTTGGATATTTCCAGCCAACAGTTCTCCCTTTTCAGGGCACACGCAAAGTTCCATCATCGTCGAGTCTAGACCATTAGCTTCACCCCAAGAGTAATTCAGAGTGTTACCCGCGAGGTTTTTTAACATTAAAATGTAAGTTTCTTCGATGCCAATGTACAGAATCCTGTAATACGCAATAACTTTAATAGTAACTGCACGATTTTTTGGGGAAATACGAATTATCTTGGAATTACAAACTTCGTAGGTCTGATGATGCCCATACTTATTATACGATTGTGCCACAGTGATTCAAACTGTCTCATGTCCACCAGATCGTAATGAGAGAATAATTCATCTGTTACCTGTATGATAGAATTTTACAATTTAAAAAAAAAGATAAGCAAGAATAAGGAATTAATAAGATTTACCAATTGGCACATTGATTTATATTCTTCTTTGGCTTCTATTTCATCTTTTATTTCACTTTCTTCGTAATCATCTTCCTGAAAGTATTCGTAATCTGATGGCGTTTCCGTGATGTGTCTCAAGATCTCTTCAGACGTTCGGTCACTGTAGATTAAAGCATATTTTTAAATGATTATTTTACTCTCCGCCATTGGAGGAAGCAATAAGGTTTCTTATAAATAGGATATCTGCGATATAGTAGCAATGCAACGCCACGTTAATAAAATAGAATAAATAAAATACGACAATATAGGAAATTTTAAAAATAATTAAGCAAATAGTAAGTTATAAATAAGTCTAACGAAACATTCCATAGTTGAATGTTAGTACGTTATACAGTGTTAATATATCACTCGATTACTCGTGGAATTAATTGGAATGTTAGAATACTTCCTCCAAAGATGAGAATCTTTAATTGCTGATTACTTCGGCATTAAAAACCACGCACGTTTCGCTGTCGATGTCCATCCCGGTGTACAACCAAACTTCCACATCAGCAACCCAGATATCTACAGACTAGTAACAAGTATTCGCGTAAAACACTTTCAGTCTTCCCTTATTAATCGATAAATATATAAAGTAAAATGGTTTACAGATGCGCATTTTCGTCGTTTATTCGTACACTCTTCGAATTCTAAATCTGTATTTTCTGGGATCGCTTCAAAAGGTATATCTTCTACGTACAATCTGAAATAATTCGATTTGAGATTGTTATTCGTAACATTTTCTTTTCAGCAACGTACTCACTGTAGAACGGTAAGATAGTAGTTTGGTCGTAGATCTTTGTATTCAGCAGTTACGTTGAAATTGTGAATAGACATTGGAGCGAAAATTCCTTGCTGTGGCTTAACGCGAAGAAGTTCACAAGGGAAGTAATTTTCTTCGTTTATTTCCTTCTTATCAGTTTCTATGTTTCGTTTATTCCAGCGGAAATGTATGTTTATTTCACTGCGTAGCAAACGATCGAAATCTCTTTAATTCTTTCGTTGTTATATCTTTGATAACGAAAATATACCTCATATTGCTCACTGCAATTGTACATCGACCGATACCATCGGTGGTTTCAGTGCTTAGGTTTACAGAGTAATCTGCACGTTTATCGACATCCCTTTCAGATGATCTCACTTTTCTCAGTTGCTGTAATTTTTATTTATTTAATTGCCTTTGTATGTCACCAGTCAAAACGATCGTGATATCGCAAAGAGTAATTATATTTCGCATTAAATCCGTGTAGTATAGGTACTTTGCTAAACTGGATGAAATTCCGCTCGTATATTAATCCGTCTCCTATTATTTCCGTTGCCAATAGAGTACAGATGTCGCACAATATGTATATTTTTTCCACCTGGAAGATAAGTAAATATGAAAATCAAATAACGAAGTTTGAACGAAATTGATAATGTTACAGCAAGATAAATTATGTTCCGTTTACGTGTATGCCGTAGCATTCTGGTGCAAAATGCATGTGGAATGTTATTTCCTCTTGTTCCTTCAGCAGAAAGTACGCAGGCCGTAAAGTAAAACAGGATAATTCTAAAACATTTTTCTCCGTGATGTCCTGGAAAACATAAGAGAACACGTGTAAACGAATATCCTTTTAATCTCGTTTCTATAGATCGAATAGAGAAATACTTTACCACGATATTCATAGAAAACCAATCGGTTTCGCTCATGATGAAGAATCGTCCCACTCCGCCGACATTCTTGAATTTTATAGGTATATAAACTTCTTCGCCAACGAAACCTTTCTTGCAGTCGAAGGTCATACCTATGAAGTTATCGTCTGCAGTCGTGTCTGTGAATAGGCTTTCGCTGCTGCTCGATGTAGTAGACTGAAAATTAAGGTGACAAACGTAAATCTTCATTAATTATTCTCCATTGTATCGTTCGATTATTTCTATTTTTAATTTGCAAATATTCCAGGAAAGACGGCACCGAAAAATAGGAAATAAAAAGAAGCGTAAACGATGAGAAAGAGGAAGATCTCGAATACAAAACTATTTTTAATGCAAAATGATTTTATCCCATTCACTGCCAGGAAAATTTACAGGTTTCTCATTTTAAAGCAATTTCAAAAAATCCAATAATACTTAGTTTCAGGTATAGCGCTAAAATTTATCTTATCTAATAATTCCAAACTCAAACGGTTGTAAACTTATTCTGAGATATCTCGTGGTTGGCAATGAACGGGTTAAACCACGAGAAACGTTAGTCGTTATTAATAGTCGTTATTAATAATCAGAAGGAATCGTACTTCCAAATTTTCAAACGACATTGCTACCTCCGGATGCCAAACTTGGCTCAACTCAATGTTCGCCCCTGTATCCGAGTATCTGAAAGATATCTTCTCTGGCAGGCAAGTTCCTGTATCAAAAAATAAGGGCAAAGCGTTACTTCGTTTCTTTTTCTCTCTTGTCTCGTATTTACTCTTTTACAGTGATTCCTTACCCAGCAAAATCGGAGGATCTTTGTATCCGTGTAACCGGATGTATAACGGCTTTCCATATTCAACGTTTAGCACCAGGACTTCTTCCGGTGTATCGATATCGTCGCAGCGAAAAAGAATGATCAATTGCAGCTGCATCCCGGGTGGGATGATAGCGGTGTTTTCTATCACCGGATTTATTATAATGCGAAACTTGGAGCGATACGGTCTCCTTTCCATTTGGAATCTTGCCGGCTTGTTGCTGACGTTTTGCAACGTGACTGTTTTCTGTCGCACAACCATGTTATGAAACAGCTTCACGAGAAAGGAAGTCGATCGAGACGAACCTTATACAGCTTCTTAAGCTTGAAATTTCGAAATTGTACGCAACTTGGACTTGCCACCAATATCTTCCTCTGAACGTCCGCTTTTATTATACTTTTCCTCTGCTGAGCATCCATGTACGGCCGTGGCTTGAATCGTTCGCTAATTTAGACGTATCACGTTGAAATTTACGTGCATAAAGTAAAGCAATCTTTATGTGTTTTTGAGCGGTACTTGTCGATGCGAATTTTCGGTAAGGATGTGATGTTCGATAGCATTGGCTTGGAGCTCAGCTTCATTGGTTTTAATTGCGATAATTTCATCAGTCTTCTGTACTCGTACATAGTTCTCAATTTTGGTCCTTCAATCGCAAATTCGCTGGGATGCGTATCTGAAAAATTTTTGATAGTTTTATTCGATTTTAAATGAGAAGATTCTCTGCTTTATACCTATGTCTTCTTTGGATTCTTCTAATTCAACGTCGCTGTATGATACTTCAGGGTATTTAGGTCTCGTGTCTTTACCAATACTTTGTTCCAGAAATTTGATGTCAGCTGGACAGACGGTTTGTAGCTTATCTTTATAGGTCTGTAAAAATAATCGTTATTATTCAGCTATTTTGGTGGCTGTTATTCAAAGATAGTTTAGACAGTTGGATACTAACGCAGACTATGTAGGTCGATTTATGCTGCAGAACCATACTCTTCGGCGTAAATTTGGCAGAATTACTAGACATTTTCCAGTTGTTGTTCCTGTATTGCATTATGTTTTGTAGCTTCCTTTGGACAGATCGTGCATATTTGCTTTCGTCGTTGTTCGCCATACCAGTGAAGCTTATAGAATCCATTTCGCGAAGAACATTTATAAATTTTCATCGGAGCCTGTTGGATGAAAATTTTTCATTGCCATTAACAAATGAAATGATACATTGCATTCTTATATATATATATATATACACATGTACATTGCCTGCGAAATAAATGATCAGAACGCAGCGAGTAAATAAATAGAATATGCGGATTAATTTTAAGACTATGATTTATTTGGAAACGATTTTTTATATAAAGGTTTAGAGAATGAAGTTCTATGTACAAAAGGATTACGTTAGTAAAATACTAGGATTTTATATTCCTGGCCGTACATCGTGCAAAATAGTTTCTTCTTATACCGAGATATAATTAATAATCGTTCTCGTCTCGTGCAGTTCTTTCTCTTTATTTTATTGCGAGTCTCAGACTGCTTATAATTAAAGGCTTGAATCTAGTTTAACTCTATATTATTAACATCGACAAAAACGTCTGATATCGCATGACGGAATTGCGATATACAATCACATAAGGTACACTTATTTATGTTGTTTATGTTTACCATAATCCATAATTCATGAATACAAAGAATTCATGCTCCTTTTTTTTTTTACTTCTATATTCATATACATTATACATACATACATACAAGTATATANATATATGTATAATTATGTTACACGCATAGAAATCGTATGCACGTTCTTTCATGTTTCTCTCATCTTTTCTTTGCGTATATGACATTATAGATTACGCTTTGTACAGTCTAATAATACAAACAAGCGAGAAGCATCTCACGATTCACATGTGAGATGCGTTACGCCGCATTAATGCGTACGATAGTTCATCGTTTACATAAATTTCCACGTCTTAACATATAAAAAATGAGTACACTTTTGTCTGACAAAAGCATATGTAGCGCAGGAAGCGGTTGTGTTTCGACAAGCATTGTAGAAATTCGACAAATTTTCGCTTATTGTACGTGTATAATTATCGAACAACCTGAAAAGGAATGGGCTTGATAATAATGAGACGCGCGTGATGTTCCATTAAACAACACTGTATTTTTTGTTTTTTTTTCTTCTTCTTTGTTAAAGCCGTATAGATTCAGAAATTATGTGTTTAATTCTTCTTTTTTTTTTATAAGAGTGCACTTATTTTAATTTATTAAGAATAAGCATACACAGTCCATGAAACGCAGAAAAGAAGAAATATTTTCCCTTCGCGTTCGCGTAAGTAATTTGCTACGTGCGAATTTATGAAATTCGTACGAAAGTCCAATGGTGTAATTTAAACTAGAAAACGAAAAGAAACTATTAAATTATAATTTATGTAGATCTTGTACGATGAATTACATTAGCACAGAGTCAAACTAGGTTCAAGCTTTATGTAAAAATTGATCGCGATAGAAGTAGTAGTCCAAATCTTCGACATTTTTTTTCTATTTTCTCCCTTCTTTTTTTTAATAATATTTACATTTCGAAGCGCCGATTCGTTTCTTGATAACTATCAATACACTCATCGCGGCTCCACTAGAACTTGACTAAATATATCGCGCCATGTAAGCTTGGACTTTGTATGCAGGGGAATAAAGGTCTTTATTAAAAGCCTATTATTGTGTGGAAAATATAAAACCCCAGATTATACTTCACTATCCTACAAATACAATGCTTAGTTCAAACGTATAATGGTATTGTTTTCATCGAAGATGCAATATGTTTACTTTCTCTCCTCGCATTTATAAATTAAAACGAATAAAAATTAAAATTCGGGCGAATTTTACACTGAAACATGAATTTCTAAAACATAATCATTTATCCATTAATCTAAATTCTAGATTTCTGTATTTGCTGATCCTGTTATTTTTTTTACAATACACCAGCTATGTGTTTCTTTCTTTTCTCTTTTCACATTGTATCTGTTTTAGCTGGAAAAATTGTAAATAATTTTATCCATTGCAATTGTACGAAGTGAACGTTCTTACATATATACAACCCACGGTCACCCTTTAAGCGTACAACTTCCATTGTAAATTGTATAGTTCGATGCATGATCGTTTATTCATTCCGCATGGTATTAACATTAAGTGTCTCTTCACTTGCCAAGTCCGAGCGCAGCATATTGTTCTTCCGTCACTTCTGTCATCATAAGATTTCCGTCAGGTAACAAGAGAACTACTCTTCTAGTGCCACCTAAGATAGTAACGTAATAAAATTTTAATATTAATTTTCAACGGCAGAGTTGTTTTTTTATTATCATTATCTTTCCAAGATAATTAAATTTGGTATATTACCTGGAGTAGGTTCTTCCGCTTGTACGACTTGAGCTACAACTTGGCCGTGACCATCACCGTCTTCCTGCCCTTCCGCCACATCTCCCGTATTTGTGTTGTCCATGATGGACATGACCATTGGATTTTCTGTAGGTTCCGTTCCACCTTCCTTCACATAAAACTGCGAGGCCAGGTTTACTTGATCAGGTATCAATTGAGCTACAGCTTCCGCTACAGCATGGTCCAACGTTAATACGGATCCCTCGTCTCCTTGTTGTTCTGTGGTAACATATACACATTGTTGCTCGCCATCTGCATCTCGCGTCACCAATAATGTTTGACCATCTTCAGCTTGTCCGGCTACTTGATAAACAACACCGTCTTCTCCAGTTATTGTTACTAAATTCGATGTATCTTCAGCTACTTTCCTCTCTTCCGGTAATTTTTCTTCAGCCTTGGTTACATCGGTAGATGCGATTGCTATTGTGCTAGTTGAAGTAACTGTAGCAGTAGTTAATCCTGCTGCAATAGAGGATTCACTGGCTGGTGTCGCTTCTGTTAACGGTGTTGTTGTTGTTGTGGCTGGTGTGGCTACAGCAGGAGCTGTGTCGTCCAAGCATGGGAGATCCGGTGCCGGAACAGACACGTTCGTCAGATTAATCTGCGCTGGTTCGCTGGTTTGAACGATTGTACCTGTCGTTCCACCTGGACTCATTTCAACTCTCATTATTCCACCACCCTCTGTAAGAGAATCAAGGGAAGGTAGAACCAATTCTGTGGTGGTGGTTGTGGCGGTGACATCTATACTCTCGGATGTAGTTGTAGCAGTTTTGATAGTGGACAATGGTGTTCCTGCAGGCTCAGGTTCGGGTTCTGGTTCGGCTGGTTGTTCAACGGGTTCACCATCTGGTCCAATGATACGTCCCGTCAACGGACAGAGAGTAAACGGCCTAGGAGGACTATCAGGTTCCGTAGTGGCAATGGTGTCGCCTTCAGGAGCTGGAAGCTCTGGTTCACCCTCGCTGCTACTTTCTTCGGAGCCTACCTCGTGGAATTCCATGTGAAGTCCGTCACCCTCTGCCAATTTACTTTCTTTCAGTTTGTTTCCTGGAGTAGCTGCCGCTGACGTTTCAGCCAATTTCCCTCTGCCTCGGCCGGCGGTAGCACGCGCAGCTGCTAGGAGGCCACGGCCACCTGGTTTAATCATGTCCGCTGCTTCTTGAGCTTTTCTTTTTGCCATTAGTAACTTTTGCTGCGGAGATAATAATGACTGTGGCTTACCAACTGGTGTTTTCGGCGACTGTTTAGCTTGTTGTACTGGACTAGTTCCAGACTTTACCACTTGCTTTGGCTGTGGACTAAGCACCGTAAATTTCGGTCTAATCTGAGTAACACTTCCAGAACTCACCGAATTACTTTGCGTAGTTACAGCCGTCGTACGTTTTTGTAGCACCTGACGAGTTTGCTGGGACTGAACTTGTCTCGGGGCTGGTGCCCTAACAGGTGTGCGGATTGTAGATCCAATTCCAAGTACGCTAGTTGGTGTTGTCGCACGCAGTGGAGGTCTCGGTAACAAAGGACGACCGTCCGCACTGCGTTGGCCTGTAACAGGTCCAGGACGTATTCCTGTACTTATTCTTGGTTGCAAAGTTATAGGAGCCTGCACCGCGGTCACGACATGTATCTGCGGTAACTGTGTCGGATCTGGTTTCGGCTGGATCTTTATAGGTTCTGTTTTCTGTGTACCTCCTGCTTTACTTGTAACTGGCTTAGAAACTACTTTCATCTGGGTTACTACTTGACTTCCATCCATTTTAGAAACCACTTTTACCGGCGTAACAGAATTCGATTGTGATGCAGATATCACTTGCTTTCTCACTACGTTAGTATTATCTCGATTTTGAACCATCAAAACACCTTGTGTAGTCGGCGATCCTTTTACTGTCAGTTTCCCGCTAGGGGATGAGTCCAACTTGATGATGCCATCTTTCCGTGACATTACGTATACGCCCGATGTTAAGTTTGGCATTTGCTTCGGATCAACTTTAACCACTCCTTTGGCATTGGCGACTAAAACCGGTGGTTGATTAGATTTTGCTCCTTCGGGAGACTGAAGTCCCAATGAAGTTGCAAGATCTGTAGACGAACCACTTGCTCTGTTAGATCCATTTGAATGAGCATTAGCACGATTGAATGCTCGCTGAATCACATCGCTTCGGCCCAATAATCTCTCCTCCTCAGATTCTCCAGTCCAGTCTTCGTCACTACCTGAATCGCCTTTCGCTCGTTTGGCAACGCTACTGCCACCGTCCTCGGAATCGCTCTCTGAATAGTCCATCCTTCTCTTACCTAGTACTAAACGGTTTCATCAATGTTTGTTACATTCGCAATGCGTGCAGATTCTTAAAAAAGTTAGAAATACTAATATTATATATACGATGTAATAAAAATACACGTACGGTCATTATCTTCATCTTTCATGGAACCACACCATTGTTTTACTTGATCCATTGCTTTTGATTTACTTGAACGCATAGGTCGCCTATATGCAAAATTTGTCATTTAAAATATTACTTCACTGAATATAAAAAAAACACACCAGCAATTTCTTTAAAAAAAAGAAAACTGTAGGCAAAATATAATTGCCTTACCCTACTTGAGCTGCAGTACTTGGCCCAGGTTTAGCTTCTGTTTTTATAACCGTTTTTTGAGCAGGATGACTTCCTCGTCCTGCTGCTTTTGCATTAGCTTGTTGTTGAGCTGCTTTCATTTCTTTTTGTTTAGCAAGGTTCCTTTCAAATTCTTCTAATAAATGTTTACATGTAGCTACATGTTCAGCAGGTTCCCATGTATTATGTTCACTGTAATTGTTCATATATTTACATTTAATAATATTCTTATCTTTTAATATATAACTTATTTCAATTAAACTTTTTCTCAAACAATGTACAATTACTTCATAAATTAAACTTACTGTCCATAACCCTCCCATTTCAATAGATATTCTGAACACCTCTTTTTGGGGTTAAACCGTTTTGCTAATATTTTTTCTACTGTATATTCTTCATCACTTGAATCTCTATCATCATCCCCAGCTTTACTAGATTTACCCTATGATAATGAACAAAATTACTAATTTCTACATGGAACAAAAAATGACCAAAATATAACAAAGCTAACCTTAGGTTTTATCGACGGTTTTAACTTTGGTTTTTCTTTCTTTTCTACTTCATCAAAAGATTCATTACTTTTTTGATTTTTTGCATCCAAAGTTTTACTATCTTTTTTACTATCATCTTCTGGTTGACCATTTCTGATTACTTTGCGTACAACTACTGATTTTCCTACAAAAAACACAGAATAATTCTAGCATATCATTAAACTGAATAATCATAAAATAATTATTTTCAAAAAATTCACCATCTGCATTAGTACTTATTTGATTCTGCCTTGGTACATCCTGCATTTTTGCATTACTAATTTTTGTAAATGTTTGAATAGTCTTCCCTGCTGCGATCCAAGAATCTCTTATGTGCGTATCCATTTTGCACCATTTTTGATATAGTTTCCATGAATTTGTTGAATCTCTATCTGAACCTTCTTGCTGAATTTGTGAATCTTTCCATAAAAGGAAAGCCCACACTTGTGCTTTTTGTTCGTTCTAGAAGAAATAAAAAAAAAGAAGAGAATGATGTCAATCTTTCAATATTATGTATATTCCATAAGTACTACTAACATTACTATTTTCACGAAAATGTGAAACTTGGGTACAAGCGCCTTCTTTTGTACGATGTTCTTGAAACTCTTCGATAAAGTGAAAAACTGAATGGCACTGTCCACACACAAGAACATCTAATCTTCCCATCTCTTCTTGTGCAGCTAATGACATAACAAAACATTTTTAATTTTGAAGTAAATTATAACATAAATAAAGAAAAAGCATGTAAATTACATACTTTAAACAAAGTTACTTTCTATGAAACTTTCACTAGTTAAAACTGAGAATAGTCAGTACGTCAGGTCCCTTATTATTATGTACCAACGACAACTGACCTTTCTTATTGATATAAGTGTTATAAAACTGTTCGAAGAATTGATTAACATTGTTAAGCATTATTACCATATTTCTTTGATGTTTAACAAATTATTGTATGCTTATATAGCGTACTTATATTTGTAGGAATAGAAGAAACAATGGAATATAACTTTATGTAGAATAACAATAACGATAAATTATAAACATTACCTTTAATAGCAGTAGGATTACTACTGATGGCCGAAGGGCCATCGCCTCCCTCCATTTTGTTTAATAATGTACTTGAATCTCTATCCGCAATGTTCCTTTCTAAAAAAAAGAAAAAGATAAAATTTCATTTCATTATTTATCACATTTATTACTTATACAAAAAACCTTACTTTACTAAAACTTTATATAACAGTACAGGTGATCAATGAAGGTACATTTAAACATTGTATTACAAATTTAAAATTTACTATTCAATTATATATTTAAATTGATATTAATTTGAACACAAGTGATCTAAAATTTTAATTGTAAGATCTACAGTTTAGGTTTATTAACTAGTTAGACAGTATATGAAAATAAAAATTAATTGCACCAACGTGATATAACGTATAATATTTATTTCACGTGCAACAAATTTATAGAGCACATTTAATTTACACTAGTTAAGCAACACATCAATGAATCTTATCAAATGAATTTTTTATAAATTTCTACGATTAGTTCGATGCAAAAGTGTATTTCCTCTGGATAAATAATTAAAAAATATTGTTATATCGCTTTTGTAATATACCATGATAAAAAGAAAAAAAAATCGTAACATTCGGAGTTCGAAGTTTCGCGGGCGTCAAAAAAATTTACACGCAACATGCCGGTGGAAATCGAACTGCGAACATTTTTTAACAAGACACCACTGTCGTTGTTACGATAATTTAAAGGTTCACTCCACACACACTGCTATTATTGGTCATTTTGTAAATGGTCTATGATTCGAAGCGTTATCACAGGATATTTTTTGCAGAGTCTTTTATTTAAACTAAATGAATTCCCGCATAAATGGTAAGACGTTGAGACACACAGCATGGAGTCATTGTAAACGCGGCCAGTGGCGTAAGTTACCAACGAATAAAACTCACAGATAATTCGATCTTGAAATAGTAACCGGCTCACCGTGAAAGATCGTTACCGATAAAAACAACTATTCTAATTGCAGATAGCACGAACGTTTAGAATTTACAGAAACATTTAGAAATGATGCCATTGCCGTTGCCGCCGCCGCCACAGACTCGTCCTCTGTCTATCATGAGCAAGCCGATGCTCGTCAAGATGGCTCTCGTCACGAAAACTCTCCTCGACTATTCACTTCCTGTCTACCCATGAATATTTTTCGAACACACTTGTCCGTTACCGATTTCAATGCGATCGACCCTCAAACCAATGATATCGACTTACGCCCGCTAAACCGTGGAAAAATCAGATTTCCTTGATCTGGATAATTGCTGTTGCCGCACGAGATGGGATGAAAACAGTGATCGCGTCTGACGACAGTAGCGCCATGGCGCCTGCCCGCCACGGCAACAGTTTACCTTTTGGCGGGAAAATATTACTCGTTAATTTTACTTTATACCCTTTTATAATGCATGGTTCTTCTGTAAAACTGCATTATATGCTTAAACGTTAGACGTGAAAGGAATTGCGGGAAAAAATTGAAGAAATTACTTAGGGGAAAAGGATAGAATTATAAATGCTTTATTACCTACTTCAAATATACCGCTTTTCTTCACCAAATTCACCTATGTTCCGGCATTGGATCAAGTATAGAAAAGGCAAGTTTATGTTAATTGATGTCAAGACGATTTCGTAAATAGTCATTGGTTATTACTATTAGATTAATGAATTGTGTATGATTAAATATTCTTTATTTTAATTATTCTTCTACTTTCATATCTCCATGTCTTTCTCTTTACGTCCGAAACAATTCTTTTAATTTATGAAGAAAAACTTAAAATAAATAAATCCCTTATTAACCGGGTACCGTGAGAAAGTTGTATATTACACACGTATATTTTTATGAGAATTTAATATATTTTTTTCCAGAACTTTTTTTCTATTCGTAATTTTATGTTATTAATATTTTAAAAGTGTTCAAAATACTTGCATGTTAATATTTTTAATTATAACATTGGGATGTCATTTCTGATGCCAGTAATAATATAAACAACATTAACCTTATTTCCCTAGAGCACTGAATAGAATCGTATAAAGTAAGTATCGTTTTGATTTAATCCAGAAAAGAGTTTGAAATGAATATCCTTGAATTATGTGAATTCCTTCAATTTATTGCAGAAAGTAAGAAATGGCTGATGAGGAAGAAGAGAAAGAATATAGATGGGAAACTGGTTATGAAAAGACATGGTATTCAAATTTTTGTATATTAATTTAATCGATTGTTATTATACAATTAATATAATGTAAATAATTTTCTCTAAAGGGAAGCAATTAAAGAAGATGATCATGGATTGTTGGAAGCATCAGTTGCAGATATTATTCATAATGCTAAAAGAAAGCGTCAAATGGAAAAGAAGGTTGGTGCCAGATTAGGAATGATGAGGCACCTTTATGTAATTCTTGATGCTTCTGAATCAATGTCTATCCAAGATCTGAAACCAACTCGTTTCCTATGTTCTTTAAAGGTACTTAATGTTATCTACAATATAAAAGTCATTTGTATTATTATATTTTCTTTATAAGTGTAACTCAATTTAAGCTTTTAGAAGATTTTATCGAAGAGTTTTTTTACCAAAATCCTATAAGCCAGTTAGGAGTAATTATTACAAGGAATAAAAGAGCAGAAAAAGTTAGTGAATTAGCTGGAAATTCTAAAAAACATATTAAGGTAAATTTATTGTTAAGATGTTTTTCTCGTTTACATGCTTAATAAAAAGATGTCTGTTTATACATTTTTAGGAAGTACAAAATATGCAACAAATTGTACCAGCAGGTGAACCTTCATTACAAAATTCTATAGAGCTAGCTCTAAAATCATTACGTCTCTTACCATCACATGCTAGCAAAGAAATACTTATAATAGTAGGAGCACTTACAACATGTGATCCAGGAGATATCAATGAAACAATTCAAGTATGTATTAAAAGATATGCTATGTAATGTAATAATTATATTAGAATATCATAACTAACTTTAATTTCAGAACATGAAATCAGATTCTGTTAGATGCAGTGTGATAGGATTGGCTGCTGAATTATATATTTGTAAGAGAATGGCAACAGCTACTGGTGGAGAGCATGGTGTTGCACTGGATGATAAACACTACAAAGAACAGTTAAATATGCATATTGATCCACCACCTGCTGCTACCAGATTAGATGCTGCTCTTGTAAAAATGGGTTTCCCTCATCATGCATTACATTCTTCTACAAATGATTCAGCTATGGCAGTTTGCATGTGGTAAATAATTTTTAAATTATCTATACACAAATTAAATGGTTTTTTTAAGGAAGAAAAACATTGTGTTTTTTTAGTCATGCAGAAAGCTCAGATGAGTCTGTTAAACTTCTTAGTACAGGATATCTCTGTCCTCAATGTCTGAGTAAACATTGTGAACTTCCTGTAGAATGCAGAGCATGTGGATTAACTTTAGTATCTGCTCCACATTTAGCACGGTCCTATCATTATTTATTCCCTGTTGAACCTTACAAAGAAGTTTTATACAGTGGAACTCCTTCAACTTGTTATGGTTGTCAAAAAATTTTATCACAAAAAGATAAAAAGGTATGATTAATATAATTAATAATAAGAGAAGTGAGTAAATATAATTTGTAAAATGAAGATTATAAACGATTCTTTTTCCAGGTGTACATTTGTAATAAATGTCATCAAACCTTTTGTTTAGACTGTGAAATATTTATCCACGAATCTTTACATACATGTCCAGGCTGTGCAACCAATCCAGATACATATCAAAAATCCACGGATAGAACCTAATTTATTCAATGTATGTAAAATAAAATTAATAATTTTTAGTTACATTAAACAAAATATTTTAATATTGTAACTTAGGACCAGTTTTATATATGAAGAATTTTTATACTGTAGAACTGGTAATGCACACAAGCTATATTATCCTTTATTAAAGAGAAATGAAGGAAGAAATGAAAAGACAATGATAATAATTATGGATATTCGTTTATTCTTTTTATTACAGTAACTATCATCAGGTATCTTTTTATATGATAACGAACGTAACCGCAGTTCGTGTAAATAAAACAGAACATATTTAAGATAATCAAACAATTATTCTAGTAAATATTAAAAACATTGGAAAGATTTCACGTAATGCCTTCAAGTTGTAATGATCGATGTATTATCTTATTAACATAAATCTGATTTCAAGAATGAGTTACGACGAATAGTTCATTTAGGCAAGAAAAGCAAACCGGTTAGAGTTGTTTATATACATTTCAATAATACACAGACTTCTTTCCCCCAAACAAGGAACCTAAAGTTTTTCGAGCGGTAACGTGGCCGCTTTAAAATCATGGTGGGAGGTGATTGAGGTTTATTAGCGAGTGGACAGGTGGAAGTAAGCATCGTGATATTAGAGCACGTTATTAGTTTGCGTTCATCCTCCGGTGCGACCGGTTTCACAGTGTCGACCTACTTCCGATTCAATTACGTATGTTCATCCTGCCCGAACAAAGTGATTTTACATGTGAGAAATTTCTCACATATCTTGTTCCCTTCTTAATACGCATCTTCGAAATCAGGTAAAATCAATTTTGTCCGCATTATATATTTTCCTCGATAACAAGTGTTCAGTATTATTTTTTTATTCCTAATTATCTTTTTATTAATTAATACAAATATTAATATCTACACATATATATACATATATATATGTACATATATATATATTCGCGCGCGCGTGGTGTGTGTGTGTTAAAAAAATATAGTATAACAGAGTTTAAAAAAAATAATAAATAAAAAATACAGTTTTAAAATATCGTTTTACAATTTACATGATTATTTAAGCCTAGGATATTCTGTAACTATGTGAAGCAGCGCGCGTATGTATCATCTCTTATCTACTAGTACAAATATTTATTTCAAATACATTTTTCATGTCTTTCCGCTTAAAAATCGTAATTTTTATATTTATTCTTTTTCAATATTTAACACAACGGTAATGTTCCATTTAAAGACAAACATGGATGGTGTGCAGTCACGTGTGTAGCATACATGTATATACACATGCAAAATGTAGAAATAGACGGTTGTTACCGACTATTGCAATATTTCTCTGTGATAAATGCAGAAAGAAATTTATAGCTTTAATTCTTTTTCCCGCAGTACTTTTCACTAAGGTTATTTATAATCATAATTTACAACTCGTAATGCGGGTAATTATAGCTCAGTGACTAGTAAAATATGCTTATTCATAAATACCAATGTCAACTGAATTTTTTACGAAATAATTATTTTTAGTCTTAAATTTCCTAAATAACAAAAACGTTAATTTGTTATTCATAAACTGTGTATATGCTATAAAAATATTATATATTAATGCAAAGTTTTATCTGCAATTTACAAAATGTTTACATTACATATAGAGTCTGTGAAAAGAAAAATATATGATTGCTAATATCGATATTATCACTATATAATTATTTCACTACAGACTTATTATATCAGAACTAATTTATTCGTTACGCCAATTTTAATATCAGCCTTCGTAAAATAATTAATACCGACAAATAAGAAAAAGTAATTCGGATAATAAGCCGTGATCAAAGAATTAATAATTATATTAATTATTAGAAATAAAATTACGAATAAAATTAATTATAAATAAAAATATATAGGATTAACATTTCCGATCGAAGATATTTTAAGAACAAAAGTTAAGACTTAACGGTAATCAATTCATTTTCGTTTTATAATCCCGTTTTAGCTTTCCGAGCCTGTCTTCGAAATTGTTTGACACTCGAACAAGATAAATTTTAACTGCATGACATAAAAACTGGAAAAGCTGGAAAGATATACTCGTATACATTTATTTCGCATAAATTAAACGATCGTTAGTGAATAATAAAAAATCATTAAGATTTCACTTTCATTTAACTTGATTAATAGCTGACAATAAACGACGCGTTTTGTTTTGAATAATAATGCAATTTTTTAAATTCCATATTCCAATTCACGATGGAAAATGATTTAATAAAAAGATGTTGAAATGTAATATGTGTGTACATGTGTACATGAGTGGTGTCTCAATTACAATCTTTCCATCTTAACTATGTAATCAAATAATCAATCGAGACGTCATTGATTTATCTCGACTTAGTATATGATTTATTAATCGAACTTAGTCGAGGAATATATAGTTTTCAGAAGATATTTCTTAGTAGAAAAAAAAAAAAGAGAAAAAGAAAAAGAGTGGAATTATTTTTATAGATTATACTTTATATCATCTCGACGTGCTTATCAATGTTTACCACGTGCATGATTTTCTTTTTCACTACTACTATTGNCACGTGCATGATTTTCTTTTTCACTACTACTATTTTTCCTTGTCATCGTTCGGAGTTAATTTTCTTGGGGAAAAAAAAAAAAAAAAAAAAAAAAAAAAAGAAAAATTATCTCCGTGTTTATTTGTACGCATTTGGTTAATACATTTAGTAGTAGATTATCGACGATATATCATCGATATATTTCGTTTTCGAGTACCACCGTTTCCGGCTCGTGGTATCACGATCACATTCGATTATTTGCTGTCCTTATTTCTACATTTTTGTCGTATCGAACATTTTTTTCCCCACTCCGTGACGGTCATGAAGTGGAAATATCCTGTTCCTGCTTTTAGCCATGAATGTTGACTAACTTGCTGCGTTTCAAGGATCGGCAACTAACAATCGATACATACACGAGACTTCGACGGCACAACAAACAACCTTGCGCGCAAAATATTGCTACCAAAAAATTGTTGATCAATTCATCTCGCATTGTCTATGATCGCATGCATTATAACCGTGCCATTTGTTATTTAAATATTACATTTTTATCGCACGTTTATTTAACAAAAGCTTTCCACGCTGTGTGTTTGTACAAGAAATACTTTGTCGAGACATTTAGCAAAGATGCGTTTACACACTTCGATTGCAGAATAAAGACGGGATACAATTGTAAACGGTTAAGTTAACGAGTCTTCCACTTTTTCTTATCTATTTTCGTCGTAATACGAAGATCAACATTGAATTCGGTAGCTGAAATTCGATTAGAATAGGTCCATTAAACGAGATCTCGGTAAATAATCATATTCGCAGCAGTTTTACAAGGGAAATTGTTTTTTACTTTGAAGCAAAGTAAATTAACGCGTAATCTGGTCCCTTCTCCTCGTTTAATTTGGTTTCTCTTTCATGTTCCTTTCTCCTCTCTGTTTTTTCCCTTCACGAAATTTCTAAATTTTCGTTATACTTGGCAATTGAGAAGTAACACCGTTTCTTATCGAATTATTACAAGTTTCTTTCTCCTCTCTGTTTTTTTCCCTTCTCGAAATTTCTAAATTTCCACTGTACTCGGGAATTGAGAAATAATACCGTCCTCAATCGAATTATCACAAGTTTCTTTCTCCTCTCTGTTTTTTCCTTTCTAAAAATTTTTTAATTTCCACTATACTTAGCAATTGAGAAATAACTCCGTTCTCTATTAAATTATCATAAGTTTCTTTCTCCTCTCTGTTTTTCCCTTCTAAAAATTTTTTAATTTCCACTGTACTTGGGAATTGAGAAATAATACCGTTCTCTATTAAATTATCGTAAGTTTCTTTCTCCTCTCTGTTTTTTCCCTTCTCGAAATTTCTAAATTTTCGTTATATCTCGCAATCGAGAAATAACATCGTTCCCTATCGAATTATCGTAATTGTCTTTCTCCTCCATGTTTCTTCTCTTCTCGAAATTTCTAAATTTTCGTTATACTTGGTAATTGAGAAATAATACCGTTCCCTATCGAATTATCACAAGTTTCTTTCTCCTCTCTGTTTTTTCTCTTCTTTAATTTTCTAAATTTCCGCTATACTCGGGAATTGAGAAATAACACCGTTTCTTATCGAATTATCGTAAGTTTCTTTCTCCTCTCTGTTTTTTCTCTTCTTTAATTTTCTAAATTTCCGCTATACTCGCGAATTGACAAATAACTCCGTTCCTTATCGAATTATCACAAATTTCTTTCCCCTCGCTGTTTTTTTTCTCCTCTTTAAATTTCTAAATTTCCACTATACTCGGGAATTAAGTAATAATACCATTCCCTATCGAATCATCGTAAGTTTATTTCTCCTCTCTGTTTTTTCCCTTCTTTAAATTTCTAAATTTCCGCTATACACGGGAATTGAGAAACAACACCGTTCCTTATCGAATCATCGTGAGATTCCTGCAAGTTTCTATATTTACAAAGCCTTAGAATCCACTCGAGTTAAAACGAGGTCCAGGACATTGTTATTTATCGGTACCGGCAAGTCGTACCGTGATTAAGACACACGGAGACAATCCTTCGGCCTTACGCGGTGTCAAATAGCGGTGATTTGATTGGTAAAATTGCTAAATGGCCCGCACATGATTTGTAAATAAAGACATACCGAGACTTGTCCGAGGGGGACCGTGCAATGGGGCCACAGTGCCACGGTGCCTTGCCATAATTGGCCTGTAACCTTGTCACGTTGACCAGCATCGATGGTACCCAATTTGTCTGACTCTCGTTCACGCCAATGTCATCCGATATCTAAAAATTCTAATATCTCGAAATTCACTGGCTTAACAGATCGAAATCGCATGGCATTTAATTCTTGCCTTAAGCATTTACAGATAAGATTACGTAGATCGAGATAAGATGATAGATTTAAAGAAGCCTTTTATGAACTTTTTACAAAGTAAATAAACTCCGAAATACATATCGATATTTCCAAGATTTCTCTATTTCACGCGCATCGAACATGATAATATTCTATGAAATCAATCTTTCATCTTTCTTTTACGACAATACTCGAAATTTCCGAGTTTGGATACTCCAATGCTATCTAAAATATTAATTACGAAATTAAGAATCAGGAAATCGCGCGATTACAGGCTAATTTGTGAAATTTCGATCTCAATCGCGACAATTAATTTACCGAATGAAATCGCTACGATAAACTGGCTATATATTAATACTATACATGTATAGTATTTTTCCATACCTGATATTTTTCTCATTCCTTAGGCGAGAGATCCTATGTTTCGAAACATGCCATTACGAATGATCAACGTGCTCCTTCTTCCGAAACGGTTTCAAGATCTTTCACCGAGACCTTACGAATCCAATGGAAAATATATCAAGTCCGCGATAACGATAGGAGTATCGTTATAAGAAATCTTTCGAAGTCGCTGAATAATTTCACTTGCAATTCCTCGTGTTCTCGTATATATCAGCCTCGTATTACGGATATCGTAAACGTAATTACAACGATGATTAGAGAATTCTAATACATATGAGAGACAGAGATCGCGATGCGTTCCGCATACGCTCGTAAATATCGTACGTAACGATGAGAACATTCCTTTCTTTCTTTTTATGTTACTGGTCACGATTATCGCTTAAAGAGATCAAGGTAATTCGAAAACACACAAAGAACCGGGGAGCCTTGGAAACTCTCAGTGGAAATAGCGTTGTTTACATTTGTAAGAGTTTGTTAACGCGCTTTCATTGTTAACACTCGAGAGGCGAGCCTCGGTCGCCATTTAATCCGTTTCTAAAGATTAATTAACGTATCAAATTTAACACTAAATTTACGGTCGTTTTTTGTATACTTATTTTTATGGAGACTCGTCAGATTTACGGGTAAAGAAAACTACGTATTTTCTTAACAAATAACACCGTGAGTTTAATTTAAAAACAATTACGATATTAACAAACCTATCTTTATGGAGACCCGTGGGATTTACGG
>NIJG01000410.1:20721-65425 GCA_002201625.1 Euglossa dilemma
TAAGATCCTCTCATTTGATTCCACTAGCAATAAGCATGACACTCTCTGCAGCGGGTTAGGTTCTAGGAAGGTAACATATTCGGTAAAAAGAATGACTATATACCAATTGGTAATGTTCTACAACGTATTTACCTTCTACGTTAATATTCATTCCGTCAAATAAGGTGACTATTGCCAATACGGTACAGCGGATTGACTACCGGAAAACATGATTTGACTATCGGTATCAAAGGATATGTGAAACTACTGCCATAGCCGTTCGACAACCCAAAGAAGCTGCCATCGATCTGGTGCGGATTGACACTCGCTTTTCTATTTGACACATGAAAATAAGGGGTGCCTTTGCAATAATGTCTACTAATTGGTTTCCGTAAGCAGTAAGCATGACTCTCGCTACAGCGGGTTAGGTTCTAGGAAAGTAATGTATTCGGTCAAAGGAATGACTCTACAAGAGTTGGTAACGCTCTCAAACAGTGTGGCGCTATATTTTAATATTCACTCCGCGAATTAAGGTATTTAGTGCCAATACTCGTCAACGGGTTTATTCTCGGATTTCCTAGTTTGACTCCCGGAATCACAAGATAGGTGGAGCTATAGGCTTATCCGTTCGACTCACACAGCGGGTGGTAACGTTCTCGAACGGTTCGGCCATCGACCTCCTAATACGTACATGAAGTTATGGTGCCCGTCATTGAATTGAATACTAATTACTGTCGCTCAGCATGAAGTTATACTCTCGATATAGCGGGTTAGCTTCAGGAAGGTCAGGGCATCTGTGAAGAGTTTGACTCTATAGCAATGAGTAACGTCCTACAACGGTTCGGACCTGCACCCTAATATATAAACCGTGAATTATGGAGTCCATTGCCAGAACTGTTCAGCGGACTTACACCGGGAATAACTTGTTTGTCCCTCCGAATCACAGGATAGGTGGAGCTATTGACTTATGCGTTCAACTCTCGAAGAAGCTGGTAACGATCTCGAGCGGTATGGCCCTCAGTATTCTACTTCATACATGAAGATATGGTGCCCGTCAATGAAATGAATACCACTTTGTATCTCTGCAGGCGAAGGTATACTCTAGATACAGCGGGTTAGCTTCTCCGAAGGTTATGCCTTCGGTAAAAAGTTTGACTGTATACCAATGAGTATCATTCATCAGCGGTTTAACTCTGCACTCTAATATTTATACCGTGAAATATGGTGTCTAATGCCAATACCGAACAGCGGATTTTCTCCCGGAATACATGCTTTTCCCTTAGGAATCACAGGATGGGAGAAGCTATAGTGCTAGCCGCTCGACAGTCCAAGAAGGTGGCAACGCTGTCGCACTGTTTCACCCTCGACCTTCTAATTCAGACATGAAGTTAAGGTGCTCGTCACTAAATTGCGCAATAGTTCGTACATCTGATCGTGCTGATATACTCTCAATATGGCGGGTCGGTTTTTCGGAGGGTAAGGCCTTCCGTAAGACATTTAAGCCTACACGAATAGCTAATCTTCTGCAACAGCTTGACGGACAGCTTTAATATTGGGACCAAGATTTGAGGTGGCTATTGCCAATACTGTTCAGTGGAATTACTCCATGCCTGATACCAGGCGTGACTCTCGGAATCACAGGTGCAGGTGAAACCAATGACGCAGTCGTTCGACTCTCGAAGTAGCTGGTGACACTCACGATAGGTTTGATACTCGATCTTCTAATTCACAGATGAAATTGGCGTGCTCGTCATTAAATGTTTACTGATTTGTTTCTCTGGAGACAATGTTATACTCCCAGTACAAGGGGTTAGTTCTCCGAAAGTACGGCCACCGGTAACAAGTCTGACTCTATACCAATCGGTAAAATTCTACTGCGGTATGACACTATACCTTAATGTCTATACCCTGAAATGTGGAGTCTAAAGCTAATACGGTATACCCGATTTACTCCTGATATATGTGGTGTGTCTCTCGGGATCTCAGGATAGGTGAAGCTATTGTCATAGATGTGCGATTTTCGAAGATGGTGGTAACGTTCTCGAGAGGATTGACACGCGATCTTCTAATTGATACATATAATTAAGATTCTGCCACTAAAACTTACACTAATTTGCTTCTATCAACACGAAGTTATACTCTTGATACAGCGGGATACGTTCTCGGAAGGTATGGCCTTCCGTTAAAAGTTTGACAGAATACCAAATGGTAATATTCTCCGACGTTTTGACTCTCTCCTTTAGTACTAATACCGCGAATTAAAGTATCCACACCCATTGCAGTACAGCGGGCGGAGTCCCGGAATACCGGATATGACCATCGAAAGCACAGGGTAGGTGTAGCAATTGATTCTGGAGTTAGACTCTCGAAGAGTGTGGTCCCGTTTTCCGACGGATTGACCATCGATCCTTTTATTCATACATGAAGAATGTGTCCGTCGGCTGAAGTCTCTACTAATTTGTTTACTCGTAATATTCTCGACAGATTGATTCTCTACTTCGATATTCATACCGTGAGTTAAGGTTCCTATTGTCAATACTGTGCAGAGGATTTACGCCTGGAATACCTGGATCAACTCTCGGAATCACAAGAAAAGTTAAAGCTATTGACTCTGCCGTTAGAGTCTCAAAGTATGTGATAACGTTCTCGTACGGTTTGACACCATATCCTCTAATTGATACATGATATTAATGTGTCCAATACCATAATGTACACTAACTTGTGTTTCTGATCACGATGTCATACTGTCGATACAGCGGGTTAGGTTCTGGGAGAGTAATGTCCTCAGTAAAGTGTTTGACATAATACAATCTGCTAATGTTCTCAACCGGTTTCACGCTCTACTATAATGCTGAAACCGTGAACTAAGGTATCCATTGCCAATAGTGTACAGCGTATTTGTTCCAGCATTACCTGATATGACTCTCGGAATCCCAGGATAGGTGAAGCTACTGAATTTTCCGTTCCACTCACAACCAAAGCGATAATGTTCTCGAACGATTTGACACATGATCTGAAAATTCATTCATGAAATTAAGGTGGACGTCACTAAAATGTATACTAATAATAAGGAAGGTAAAAATAAATGTATTCTAACTCTCGATGCAGCGGGTTAGGTTCTACGAGGGTAAGGTCATCGGTAAAACTTTTGACATTACACCAATAGGTAACGATACACAAGGTACCGACTGTGTACCTTAATATTCAAACCGCGAACTAAGGTATCCATTGCGAATAGTGTACAGCTGGCGTAATGGCTGGTTTGTCTTTCGGTGTCGTAGGGCATGTGAAGATACTGACACCCGTTCGACACTCAAAGCAGGCGAAAACGTTATCGAACTGCATGACACATCATCTAATTAAAACATGAAATTAAGGTGCCCGTTACTATAATGTATACTAATTTTTGTCCCTCATCACGTACTAATCCTGTCGATGCAGTGGATTAGGTTCTCGGAGTGTAAGGTCTGCGGTAAAACGTTGGACATTATATCATCTGATAACGTTCTTAACCGGTTGCACGCTATGCTGTAGTATTCAAACCGCGAACTAAGGTTCTGTTGCCAGTAGTGTACTGCGAATGGACTCCCAGAATGGCTCATTTGACACTCGGAACAACACAATAGGTGAAGCTATTGACTACGCCGTTCGTCACTCACAGAACGTCCCCAAACTGTTTGACCCTCGATCCATTAATTGATACATGATGTTAAGGTGCCCGTCACTGAAATGAAGGCTGATTTCTTTCTTTGCACACAAATTTGTATTCTCGAAACGGCTAGTTTGCTTCTCCGATCTAAAAGTCCTGCGTAATGTGATTAACTTTATACCAGTTGCCAATGCTCTCAAACGGTTTGACGCTCTACTTTAATAATAAAACCGCGAATTGAGGTGTCTGTTACCTATACTGTTCAGCGGATTTGCTCCTGGCATGCCGGGTTTGATTCTCGGAATCACAGGTTAGGTGAAGCTATTGACTTAGTTGTTGGCCACTCACAGAAGGCTGTAACGTTCTAGAACGGTTTGACCATAGATCTTCCTATTAATGCATGACGTTACAGTGTGCGTCTGCTAAAATGTCAACAGATTTGTTTCTTTGAACACGAACATATACCCACGATACAGGGGGATATGTTCAAGGAAGGCAAGGTGTCCCGTAAAGAGTATGACGATATAAAATTTGGAAACGTTCTCAAACCGATTGACCGTCTACTTTAAAATACAAATTGCGAATTTAGCAGTTTTTTTCAGCTGAATTTAGCAAGAAGGTGGTAACGTTCTGGATCTGTCTGCCTCTCGATCTTCTAATTCATACATGAATTTATGGTACCTCCTCCAAAATGTATACAAATTTGTTTCTCACAACAAGAAGTTGTACTCATGATACAGCGGGATAAGTTCTCGGAGGGCAAGGCCTTCCGTAAAATGTTTGACGCAATATGAATTGGTAATATTCTCCGACGATTCAACTCTCTGCTTTCGTATTCATACCGTGAATTAAAGCGTCCTCTGCCATTACAGTTCAGCGGGATGATTCCCGGAATACCATATCTGACCTTCGAAAGCAAGGATAGGTGTGGCTATTGTCTAAGGAGATCGACTCTCGATGAGTGTGGTCCCGTTTTCGGGCGGATTGACCTTCGATTTTCCTATTCATAGATGATAAATGTGTCAATCTTCAAAAATCTCTACTAGTCTGCCTCGGTGAGCACTATGCAAGCCACTCGCTGCAGCGGGTTTCGTTCTAGGATAGTCAGGTATTCGGTAAAAATAGTTACTTTATACCAATTCGTAATGTTTTCGACCGATTGATTTTCTACCTCATTATTCATACCGTAAGTTAAGATAGGTATTGTCAATACTGTTCTGCGGATTTTCTACTGGAATACCGGGTTTGCCTACCCGTATCACAGAATATGTGAAGTTATTGACTTAGCCATTCGACTCCCAAAGAAGTTGATATCGTTTTCTTACAGTTTGACTCTCGATTATGCATTCTATACATGAAAATGTGGTGCCCGTCTGCTAACATGTCTACTAATTTGTTTGCGCGAACATTAAGCAAGACACTCGCTACCGCGAGTTAGGTTATCGGAAAGTTAGGTATTCGGTAAAAAGAATGACCTTATATGAATGTGTAACGTTCTGCATCGGTGTGTCGCCTTACGTTAATAATCATACCGTGAATTATGGTGTCTCATGCCAATACTGTTCAACTGATTACCTCCCTGAATGCCGGGATTGACTTCCGGACTTAAAGGATAGGTGAAGCTTTTGAGTTAGACCTTCATCTCTAAAAGAAGGTGATAACGTTCTCGACCGCTTTGGCACACGTTCTTTCAATGCATATATGAAACTAAGGTGCCCGTTACTAAAATATATACTAATTTGATACTATAAATACCATGTTGCACTGATGGCACAGCGCGTTAGGCTTTCGTTGGGTAATGGTCTTTAATAAAGCGTTTGATTTTATACCAATTTGTAGCGTTCTAATACGGATGGACGTTATACTTTAATATCCAAACCTTGACTAAAGGTGCCTATTGCCAACACTGCACAGGGCATTTGCTCCCGGAATAACAGGCTTACCTCTCGGTATCATAGGATATGTGAAGCTACACACTAAGCCGTTCGATTCTCAAAGAAGGTGGTAACGTTGCTGTATGGTCTGACGCTCGACCCTCTATTTCATGCATGACACTAATATGCCCGTCACTAAAATGTATACAAATTTGCGTCCCTAATCACGAAGTTATACTCTTGGCAGAGTGGGTCAGCTTCTCGGAAGATAAAACCTTCGGTAAAATTATGACTATATAGCAATAGATAACGATCTCAAATGGATTGACGCCCTACTTTAATATTATTTCCGTGGATTAATGTGCCTAATGTCATTACTGTTCAACTGATTTACGCCCTGAATACCTGGATTGACTCTAGAAATCCTAGGATATGTGAAGCTACTAACAAAGCGGTTCGATTCTCAAGTATGATGGTAACGTTCTCGAACGGTTTGACCATCGATCTTGTAATTCGTACATAAACTTAAGGTGCCGCCACCGCAATTGATAGTAATGTGGCTCTCTATCCTCGAAGTAATACTCTCAATACGGCGGGCTAGTTTCTTGAACTGTAAGGCTTTCGGTAAAGCGCTTGACTTTGTAGAAACTGGAAACGATTTGTCACGGTGTTAGGTTCTATTTTAATATTCATGCCGAGGATTAACGTATCCATTCGCAATAGTGTTCAGTCGGTTTACCTCCCGATGAACCTGGTTAGTCTCTCCGAATCAGAGGAACAATAAAGTTATTGACTTAGGCATTCGTTTCTTACTGATTGTGGCAAAGTTCTCGAGCGGTTTGACCCTCAACCTTCTAATTCCTACATGAAGTTAAGGTCCACGTCAATGAAATGAAGATCTATTTCTTTCTCTTAACACGAAGTTATACGCTCGATACAGTCGGTCAGTTTCACGGAAGGTAAGGCCTTCAGTAAGAAGTTTGACTCTATACTAAAAGGTTACGTTCTACAACGGCTTGATTATGTACATTAGAATTCATACCGAGAAGTAATGTAACTATTGGCAATAATGTGACCAATGCCTATACCAATTGGTATCGTGCCACAATCGTTTGACGCTCTACGTCAATATTCAAAGCGTCCATTCGGGTGTCTATTGCCATAACTGTTCCACGGATTTACACCCGGCATACTTGGTTTGACTTTCGCAATCACAGAATAGATGTAGCTATTGTCATAGCCGATCGATCCTCAATGAAGGTGGAAACGTTCTCGAACGGTTTAACCCTCGATCTTCTAATTCATACGAGAAATTAAGGTTCCCGGGCCTAAACTGTGTCCTAATTTGGTCCTCTGAGCACCTTACCATACTGTCGATATACCGCGTTAGGCTTTCGGAGGTTGAGGACATGAGTAAAACGTATGACTTAATATCAATTGGAAGCGATCTCAAACGGTTTGACGCTCGACCTTCTATTTCATACAGGAAATTAAGGTGCCGTCACTAAAATGGGTTCTACTTGACTTCGTGAAACATGCTGTTATGCCGTCGATACTGCCGGTTCGGATCTCGGAAGGTAAAACATTCCGTAAGAAGATTGACCACATACAAAGTGGAAATGTTCTCCAACGGTTGACTTCCTACCTTAATATTCATACCGTTTGATTAAGCACGTTTATTGTCAACAACGATCAGGTGATTTACTACTGGAATACCTGGCTTGACTTTCGAAATCACAGGATATGTGAAGCTATTGACATATATATGCGACTATCAATGAAGCTGGTGAATTTCTGGAAAGGTTAGCCCCTCGATCATAATAGTCATACATGGATAGAACGTGCCCGTCTACTAATATTTCTACTAACTTGTTTCCGTGAACAAGGAGCGACGTACGCGTAAGAGCAGGTTTGGTTCACCTAAGGTGAGGTATTCGGTAAATAGGATAATATTGTACGAACTCGTAACGTGCTCCGGCGGTTTGACTCTCTACTTTAGTATCCATACCGTGAAATATGATGTCTATATGCGTTGCGGGTCAGCGGATTTACTCCCGAATATCTCGTGTGAATCTTGGAATCGTGGAATAGGTGAAGCTATGGACATACCCGCTCGTCTCTAAAAGAAGGTGATAAAGATCACGAACGGTTCGACCCCCGCTCTAGGAATTCATACATGAAATTAAGATGCCTCTCGCTAAAATGTATACTAATTTGTTCCTCTGAACACGATGTTATACTCTCGGTACAGAGGGATGTGCTTCCGGCTGGCAAGGTCATCAGTAAAACGTTCGACTTTATACGATTAGCTTGCTTTCATGGACGTATTGTCGCTCTATTCTAATATTGAAGCTATATATCAATATGTCTTTTGCCAATGGTACACAAGGCATTTACTTCCGGAATAACTGGTTTGATTCTCGGAGTCATAGGGTAGGTGAATCTAATGACTAGGCAGTTCGAATATCGAAGAAGGTGGTAATGCTGTCGGTCGGTTCGGCCATTGATCTTCAAATTGATACAAGATATTAATGTGTCCGCCTGTAAAATGTCTAAAAAATCGTTCCTGTGAACGCGAAGCAAGACAATCTCTACGGCGGCTTGTGTTCTCGGAACGTAAGGAACAGGTTAAAAAGAATGGCTATATACCAATTGCTAATGATGTCCGACGCTTTGACTCTTAACGTTAATATTCATGCCTCAAATTACGGAGTCTATTGCCAATATTGTTCAGCGCAAATGTGCCTAGAATACGTAGTCCGACTCTCGCAATCATAGGATTGGTCAAGCTATTGACTTAGTTGTGCGACTATCAAAGATGGTGGGATCGTTCTCCAACGGTTTTACTCACGATTTTGCAACTCATACTTGAAAATGCTGTGCGTCTGCTAAAAAGTCTACTAATTTGCTTCCTCGAGCACAAAGCAAGGCTCACGCTACAGCGGGTTAGTTTCTCGGAACGTAAGCTGTTCCGTAAAAGGAATGACTTAATACGAGATGTTAATGTTCGGCGACGGTTTGAGTCTCTACTTTAACATTCATACAACGAATTAATGTGTCGATTGCCAATACTGCTCAGCGCACTTGCTCCCGTAGTACCTGATTATTTTCTTTGAATCGAACGTTCCCGAACGGTATGACCCTCCACCGTTCTATTTCGTACGTGAATTTAAGGTGCCCGTCAGTAAAATTTGTACTAATCTGTTTCATTGAAAACGAAGTTGTACTCTCGATACGGCGGGTTAGCTTTTCGCTAGGTAAGGCTTTCTGAAAGATGTTTGACTTTATAGCAATTGGTAACGTTTCCACACGGGATGCGGCTCTGTTTTAGTATTCAAATGGTAAATTATGGTGATTATTCCCAATACTGGTCAGCGGATATACTCCAGGAATACCTGGTTTGACTCTCCGAATCAATGGATAGGTGAAGCCATTGACTTAGCCTTTGTACGCTTACAGATGGTGGTAACGTTCTCCAACGGTTTGACCCTCGATTTTCTAATTCATGCATGAAATTAAGGTACTGGTCACTAAAATGTATACTAGTTCGTACCTCTGAACTTGGTGATTTACTCTCCATAGAGCGGTTTCGCTTCTCGTAGGTAGGGGTTTTTGTGCTGGGTTTGACACTATACCGATACGTATCGTTCTACGGCGGTTTGAATCTGTACTTTGTATTTATACCGCGCAATAGAGTGTATACGGCCAATACTGAACAGCAGATTTACTCCTGGAATACCTGGTTGGAATTTCGGAGTCACAGGATAGGATGTGCTATTGACGAATCTGAGCAAATAGCAAAGCTGGTGGTACCGCTTCCCGAACGGTTAGACTCGCGAATTTGCTATTCATACTTGAATGTATATGTTTCCGACTGATGAAATATCTACTAACTTAATTCCGTGACCGCCGGTCAAAACACTCGCTACAGCGTGTTAGCTTCTCTTATGGAGAGGCCTTCGGTAAAAAGTTTGTCTCTACACCAATGATTAACATCCTGCAATGGAATAATTCCCTTCATGTATATTCACACCGTGAATAAAGGTGTTTATTGACAATTCCGTTCAGCACATTTACTCCCGGGATACCTGGTTTGACTTTCAGAATCCCACGATAGGGCAAGCAATTGACTCAGCTGTTTGATTCTCGAAGCAGGTGGGAACATTCTCGAACGGTTTGGCCGTCGATCTTCTGCTCCATACTTGAAATTATGGTGAGTGACAATATAATTAATACTAATTAGTTTCTCCTGAACACGCAGTTATGCTCACGATACAGCAGGCTATGCTTCTCGGGGGGTAAGGCCTTCGGTAGAAAGCTTGACTCTATGCGAATAGGTAACGTTCAACAACGGTTTGACTCTGTACTTTAACATTTAAACCGTGAAATACTGTGTTGAAATGCGATCCTGCTCAGCGGATTTACTCCTGGACTACCTGGTCTGACTCTCGGGATAACTGGACAAGTGAAGCTATTAACATAGCCGTTCGTCCCACAAAAAGGGTGGTAACTTTCTCGAAAGGTATGACCTTCGATCTTATAATTGATACATGAAATTAAGGTGCCCAGCACTAAAGTGCTTAGGAATTTTCGTCTCCGATCACGAAGTTCTACTATGGATACCGCGGGTTCGCTTCTCGTAGGTAGTGGTGTCTGTGCTGGGTTTGACACTATACCAATACGTATCGTTCTGCTGCAGCTTGAATCTGTACTATTGTATTTATACGGCGCAATAGGGTGTATACGACCAATACTGAACAGCAGATTTACTCCCGGAATACCTGGTTTGAATTTCGGAGTCACAGGATAGGATGTGCTATTCACGTAGCTGTGCAAATAGCAAAGCAGGTGGTACCGTTTCCCGAACGGATAGACTCTCGAGTTTGCTATTCATACTCGATCGTATATGTTTCCGTCTGGTAAAATGTCTACTAACTTTATTCCGTGACCTCTGGTCAAAACACTCGCTACAGCGGGTTAGGGTCTCGTACGGTGAGGCCTTCGGTAAAAAGTTCGTCTCTACACCAATGGTTAACACCCAGAAATGGATTAACTCTCACCATGTATATTCACACCGTGAATAAAGGTGTTTATTGACAATTCTGTTCAGCACCTTTACTCCCAGGATACCTGGTTTGACTTTCAGAATCCCACGATAGGGTAAGCAATTGACTCAGCTGTTTGATTCTCAAAGCAGGTGGGATCGTTCCCGAACGGCTTGACCCACGGTCATATAATTCGTATATGAAATTAAGGTGTCGATACTAAAGTGTATACTCAGTTGTTTCTCTGGTCACCACGATATACTCTAGGTACAACGTGTTTGGTTCTGGAAAGGCAAGGTTTTCACGAAAAATTTTGGACCTATTCAAATAGGTAACGTTCACAAACGGCATGACGCTACACTTTAATATACAAACCGTGAATTAAGGCGTCTATTGCTCATACTGTACAACGGTATTCACTCCATTAATTACTGGTATGACTCTTGGAAACACTGGCTACGCGAAGCTACAGACGTAGCTATGCCCACCTCAAACGAGGTGGTAAGATTCAGGATAGGTTTGACCATCGGACTTATAAGTGGTATGACAAATAATGGTGCCCATCACTAATCTGTATACATATGTGGTTCTCAGAACACGAGGTTATGCCCTCTATTCAGCGGGTTTGATTCTCGGAATGTATGCTGTCCTGCAAGAGGTTAGTCGTTATACCAATTGGTAAAGTTCTTCAACGCATTGTCTCCATACTTTAATACTCATACCGTGAATTTAGTTGTCTGTTGCGAATACTGTGCAGCGGCTTTACTCCGGGAACACATGGCTTGTCCCTCGGAAGCATAGCATCAGTGAAGGTATTGACTCAGCCGTTCGATTTTCAAAGAAGGTGGTAATGTTTCCGAACCGTTATACAATCAACCTTCTCATTTTTACATGAAATTAAGGTGTCCGCCACTAAAATGTATACATATTCGTTTCTCTGAACACGAAGTTATACCCTGCATGAGGCGGGTTACTTTCTCGGAAGGTATGATATCTGGTAAGGAGAAGTATTCCAATTTGTATTGTTCTCAAACGGTTTGAAACACTACTTTAGTATTGCAACTATGAAATAAGGTGTCCAGAGCCAATACTGTGCAGCGGATTTACCCCTCAAATACCTGGTGTGACTCTCGGAAACACAGGATAGGTGAAGCTATTGTCTTGGATGTGCGATGCTCAATGCAGGTGATAACGTTCTGGAAAGATTTCCCTCTCGACCTTCTAATTTATACATGTAATAAAGCTGCCCGTCACTAAAATATATACTAATTTGCTTCTCTGAACCTAAAACTAAACTATCGATGCAGCGGGTTAGCTGCTCGGGAGTTACGGCCATCTGGAAAATTGACGACTCTATACAAATAGGTATCGTTCTACGACGGCTTGAGGCTCCACTTTAATAATCATACCGCGAATTGGGACGCTTATTGCTATCACTGTTCAGCCTATTTACTTACGGAATATCTGGTTTGGCTCTCGGAATCACAGGATTGGTGAAACTATTGACTTAGGCGTTCGACCCTGAAATAAGCTGGTAGCGTTCTCGATCGCTTTGACTCTCGATCTTCTATGTCATGCTCGGAATTATGGTGCCTGTCTCTAGAATGTATACTAATGTGTTCCTCTGGACACGATGTTACACTCGCGATACAGCGGGTTAGGCCTACTGAGGGTTAGGTATTCGGTAAGAAGTATGACTTTATACCAATTGGTTACACTCTCAGGTAGATGGACGGTCTAATTTAGTATACAAACCGAGAGTTAAGGTGTCTATTGCCAATATTGTTCACCGAATTCCCGGTATTCCTGAGTTGTCCCTCAGAGTCATAGGATCTGTGAAGCTAGCGACTGAGCCGTTCGAACTTCAGAAATGGTTATAACGTTAACGAACGGATTCACACTCGATCCTCTAATTCATACATGAAAAAATTATGGTCCTCGTCTCTATAATGGATAGTAATATGCTCCTCTGGGCATGAATTCATACTCTCGATACAGCGGGTTATCTTCTCGGATGGAACGGTTTTCGATGAAAGGTTTGACTACAATGCAATAGGTAACAATCCACAAAGATTGACTCTACATTAATAATTATACCTTGAAATAGGGTCGACGACGCCAATATATTTCAGCCCATTTGCTCGCGCAGTACCTAGTTTGACTCTCAGAATCGCAGGCTAGGTGATGCTCTTGACTCAGCCGTAGGTAAGGCCTTCGGTAAATCATTCGACTTTATATCAATTGGTAACGATCTCAATCGGTTTGACGCTCTATTTTATTATTGAGACAGTAAACTATAGTGTCTATTACCAAAATTGTTCTACGGATTTACTCCCGAATTACGTAGTTTGATTCTCAGAATAATATGATAGGTGAAGCTAATAAATAAGTCGTTCGATTATTAAATAAGGTGGTAACCCTCTCGAACGGTGTTATCCTCGGTCTTCAAGCTCATACATGAAGACATAGTGCCCGTCTCTATAATGTATCGTAATTTGATCTTCTGAATGCGATGTCATACTCTCGATACAGCGGATAAGATATTCAGTGGATAAGGTCTTCAGTAAAACGTTTGACTTTATACAAATAGGTAACCTTCCCAAATGGAGTGACGATCTACATTAATATTCAAGCCATGAATTAAGGTGTCTATTAGCAATATTATTCAGCGGATGAACTCCCGTAATACCAGACCTGACTCTCGGAATCAGAGTATGGAGTAAGTTAACGATTTAGCCGTTCTACTCTCAAAGAAGGTGGTAACGTACTCGGACCGCATGACAATCGATCATCCTATTAATACATGAAATCAAAGTGTGCGTCTGTTAAAATGTCTACAGATTTGATTCTCTGAACACGAAAATGTGCCCACGATACCGCGGTTCATGTTCTCGGAAGGTAAGGCATCCGGGAAGGAGTATGACGTTATACCAATTGGAAACGTTCTCAGACGGATTGTCTGACGCTCTACTATAATATACGAACTGCGAACTAAGGTGTCCGTTGCCATTACCGTAGAGCGGATGTCCTCCTGATATACCTGGTTTGACTCTCGGAATCACAGGATATGTTAAGCTACTCACTCAGCCGCATGATTCTCAAAGAAGGCGGTAAGGCTCTCAAACAGTTTGATACACGGACTTCTAAATTATACATGATATTACCTTGCCAGACACCAAAATGTATATTAATTTGCGCCTCTGAACACGAAGTGCTACTCTGGATACAGCGGGTTAGCTTCTCGGGTGATAAGGCCACCGATAGGGAGATTGACACTATTCCAATAAGGGACGTTCTACAACTGTCTGTTCCCGCACTTTAACATTTATATCGTGAAATAAGCTGTCTAGTGCTGATACTGTTCAACGGATTTACTGCTGGAATACCTGGTTCGACACGTCGAATAACTAGATTGGTGATGCTATTGACTTGGCCGTCCGAATCAGAAAGAGGGTGGTAATGTTCTCCAACTGTTTGACGCCCGATCTTCTAATTCATACACGAAGTAAAGGTGCCCGTCACTGAAATGAAGTATAATTTCTGCCTCTTAGCAGGAAGTTTTACTCTCGATACAGCTGGTAATTTTTCTGAGGGTATGGCTTGGGTTGGCTGTGTCTAGAGTATAACTTAGTTTTCAGAGAAGGAAATTAGTTTTCATTTCAGTGACGGTCCCCCTAACATTGTGTATGAATTAGGAGGTCGAAGGTCAAGCCGTTCGGGAACGATATCACTTTCTGTGATAGATGAACGAATAAGACAATTGCTTCACCTAATCTGTGATTCCGACAGGCATACCTGGCATTCTGGGATTAAATCCGCAGAACAGGATTAGTAACAGACATTCAATCATGGTTCGAATAATTCAATACAGTGTCAAAGGGTTTGAGAACGTTATCACTCTCTTGGTGAGTCCAACGGACAAGACAATAGCTTCGCCTATACAGTGATTCCGAGAGTCAGGCCAGGTATTCCAGGAGTAAATGCGCTCCAATCCATTAGCAATGGACACCATAATTAATTGCACATTAAAATTGAACGCAAGACCGTTTGAGAACGCTACCAATTGGTTGAAGTCAAACGCTTTACGGAAGACCTTAAACGCTGAGATCAAAGACTGCTGTACCGAGAATATAGCTTCCTGTCCAGAGATACAAATGAGTAGACATTTTGGAAGACGAACTACTTATTTTCCTGTATGAATAGGTATATTGGCATTAAATCATTTCTCGAACGATCCCACATTCTTCTGGGGACGAATGTTGCATCAACAGCTTCACTTCTCTTGTTACTCCGATAGTAAAACCAGATATTCCGGGAGTCAATCCGATGAACGCTATTCGCGAAGGACACTTTAAATAGCGGTTTGAATATCAAAGTAGATCATGAAACCGTTTGAGAACGTCACCTATTGGTATAAAGTCAACCCCTTCACTGTAGACCTTACCGCCCGAGAATCTAAATCGCCGTATCGAGAGTATAGCTTCGTGTTTAGAGAAACACATTGGTATATAATTTAGCGACGGTACCATAAATTCATGGATGAATGGAAATATCAAGTGTCAATGCGTTCGAAATCGTTACCTCCATCTGTGACAGACGCACAGGTAAGTCAATAACTTCGCCTATACAATGATTCGGAGAGACAAACAAGGTATTCCTGGAGTAAATCCTCTGATATGTGTTGGCAATAGACACGTTAATTTACTGTATGAATATTAAAGTGGAGCGTCAAACCATATGAGAACGTTACAAATTCCTTTAAAGTCAAACGTTTTACCGAAGGCCTTACCCTCCGAAAAAATAACCAGCTGTATCGGGACTATAGCACCGTCTTCAGTGGGTCGAATTTGTGTTGGCTTTAACGGCGATCACATTAATTTCATGTATGAATTAGAAGAACGATGGTCACTCCGATCGAGACCGTTACCACATTCTGCTACATTGGAACGGCTAGGTCATTAGCTACAGATATCCTGTGCTTCCGGAGTCATACCAGGTATTCCTGAAGTAAATCCGCTGAGCAGTTTTGGCTATGGACTCATTAAATCACGGTGTAAACAGTAAAGTAGTGAGTCAAACCGTATGACCACGATTCCAATTGCTATAAAGCCTTTCCTTTTACCGAACACCTTACCATCCGAGAAGCTAACCCGCTGTAGCGAGTTTCCTGCTTAATGACTACGGAAACAAATTAATAGGCATTGTAATGGACGGACACATTAATTTCACGTAAGAATTTGTTGATCGGGACTCATAGCTGTCGAGACCGTTACCACCTTCTATAAGTGTCGAACGGCTAAGTCAATTACTTCACCTACTCTACGATTCCGAAAGTCAATCCAGATATCCCAATTGAAAATTCGCTGAATAGTATTGACAATAGACACCTTAAGTCACGGTTTGAATATCTAAGCAGGCCGGCAAGACGCTGTAGACCATTACCTATTCGTGAAGAATAAAACTGTATACAGAAGCCCATAATTTAATGCACGAATAAGCGAATCGAGGGTCAAACCGATCGAGAACGTTGCAAACTGTTTTGTGAGTGTGACGGCTATGTCAATAACTTCAACTATCGTGTCATACCGAGAGTCAAACAAGGTATTCCAGTTGAAAATCCGCTGAACAGTGTTGGAAATTGGCACATTAATTCACGTTATGTATATTAAAGTAGTGAGTTACACCGTTGGAGATGATTTCCAAATGGTATGAAGTCAAACTTTTTACCGGATGGCTTGATTTCCTAGAACCTAACCCGCCTTAGCGAAAGTAGCGCTTAGTTGGAACGGAATCAAATTAGTAGATTTTATAGCAAACGCACTGCATTTTCATGAATGAATATCAAAATCGTTAGTCAAACCGTTTGAGAAGGATACCAACTGCAATAAATTCAAAAATTTATAGAGGACCATACCCTCCCAAAAACCAATCCGTTGTATCGAGAGCATAGCTACGTCTTCAGGGATAGAAATTAGTATTCATTTTCGTGACGGGATCCATCACTTCATGTATAAATTTGAAGATAGAGGACCTAACCGCCACCTTCTGTGAGAGACGGACGGCTAAGTCAATACCTTCACCTGCCCTGCGATACAGAGTCAAACAGGTACTCTGACAGTAAACCAGCGGAACAGTATTGGCAACAGACAACATAATTCGCGATTTGATCGTTAAAGTAGAGAGTCAAAGCGTCAGAGCGTTACGAATTGGTACAAAGTCGAACGTTTTGCCGAAGGCCTTACCTTCCAAGAACTTAACCCGCTGTAGCGAGTGTCATGCTCAGTGCTCACGGATGCAAGTTATTAGACGTTTGTGCTGACGGAAAGCATATCTTCATGTATGAATAAGATAATCGAGAGTCATAGCTTTCGAGAAAGGTCCCACCTTCATTAAGGGTCGAACGGCTAAGTCAACCGTCTCACCTATCCTGACATATCCATAGTCGAATCAGGTATTCCGGGAGTCAATCTGTTGAACAGTATTGGCAATAAACACCTTATCTAACGGTATGAAAATGAAAGAAAAGGAATTAACCGATTGAGAACATTAGCAATTGCTATAAACTCAGCCTCTTTTCGAATTACCTTGCCTTCCGGGAACCTATCACGCTGCACCGTGTGTGTTGCTTAATGTTCACGGATACAAGTTAATTGACGTTTTAGCTTGCGGAAGCTCTATACTCATGTATGGGTAGAGAAATCGACAGTCGAACCGTGCGAGAACGCTACCACCTTCTTCGATAACTGAACATAGAAGTCAATAGCTTCACTCATCCTGTCATTCCTAGAGCTATGCTAGGTATTCCAGGATTTAATCGGCTGAACAGTATTGGTAACAGACACCTTAATTCACGGTTTGAATATTAAAGTATGGCGTCAAACTGTTTGGGAACGTTACCAATTGTTTTAAAGTCAAATGTTTTACCCAAGACCTTTCCTTCTGCGAACTTCACCGGCTGCATCGCAAGTATAACCTTGTGTCAATAGAAACAAATTAGTACACATCTTATTGACGTCCACCATAATTCTTTGTATGAATTCGATGATCGAGTGTCAAACCGTTCGAGAATGTGACAACCTTCTTTGGGAAATGAACCGCTTTCTTAATAGCTTCACTTATCCTATGATTCCCAGAGCCAAACCAGGTACTCAGGGCCTAAATCGACTGAACGGTAATGGCGTTAGACACCTTAAATAACGGATTTAATATTAAAGTGGGGCGTCAATCCTTTTGAGAATGTTACCTACTGTTATACAGTCAAAATGTTACCGAAGGCATTACCTTCCTAGAAGCTAACCAGCTGCATCAAGAGTATAATTTCGTGACTTGAAGAACAAGTGAATATGCATTTTAGCGACTGTCAGCACAATTTCATGTATGACATAGATGATCAAGTGTTAAACCGTTCGAGCACGTTACCACCTTCTTTCCGTTTCGAATGGCTATTTCAATAGCTTCACCTATCCTGTGATTATGGGAGTCAAGCCAGGTATTTCGGCCCTAAATCCGCAAAACATTATTGCCATTAGATACATTAATTCACAGCTATAATACTAATGTAGATCGCCAATCCAATTGAGAAAGTCCCAATTTGTATAAGAGCAAAGTTTTTACTGAAGAGTCTACCAACCGAAAACCAATCCCGCTGTATTGAGAGATTAACACCGTGCGCAGAGGAACAAATTAATATACAATTTAGTGACGGGCACCTTAATATCATGTATGAAATGGAATATTGTGGGTCAAACCGTGCGAGATCGTTACCTCCACCTTTGAGGATCGAACGGCAAAGTCAATAGCTACACCTGTCCTGCGATTCCGACAGCCAAACCAGGTATTCCGGGAGTACATCCGCTGTACAGTATGGGCATCATACTCCCCATTTCAAGGTATAAATATTAAGGTACAGAATCAAACCTTTGTAGACTGTTACGTATTAGTATTGAGTCGTACTATATAGCAACGGCCTTACATACCCAGAAGATAAAACGCAGTATCGAGATTATAGCATCGTGCTTAGACGAAAAATTACTATCCATATACGTACGCGCACCATAATTTAGTGTATGAGTTAGATCCGGGGTCAAACTGCTCGGGAACGTTACAAACTTCTTTGAGAGTCACACAGATAAGCCTATGGCAATACTCATGCTGTGACTCCGAGAGATAAACCAGGTATATTTGGAGTAAATCCGCTGAGCAGTATTGGCAGTAGACCTCAATTCCAGGTATGAAGAATAAAGTAGAGAATCAAAGGGTGGATGAACGTTACGTACAGTAATAGGGTCAAACGCTTTACTGAGGGCCTTAACATCCGAAAGCATAACGCATTATATCGAGTGTATAACTTCATCTTCAGGGAAACATATTATTATGCATTTTATGTCGGGCACCTTGATTTCATATAAGAATGGCAACGCCATGAGTAAAACATGTCGAGAATATTACCACCTTCTTTGAGAGTTGAACGGCCATGTAAACAGCTTCACTTATCCTGTGATTCCACGAGACAATCTAGATATTCCGGGAGTAATGTGGCTTACATATTTTCATTAAACAACCTAATTCAGGGCATAAATATTAAAGAACATNACTTATCCTGTGATTCCACGAGACAATCTAGATATTCCGGGAGTAATGTGGCTTACATATTTTCATTAAACAACCTAATTCAGGGCATAAATATTAAAGAACATTGTCAAACCGCTGCAGAACTTTACCAACTGGTACAGAGACAAACTTTCAACCAAAGACCTTAACTGCCGAGAAGCCAACCCGCTGTACCGAGAGTATAGCTCCGGGTTTTGAACGACGAACTAGTATACATTTTAGGAACAGGCAACGTAATTTCATGTATGACTTTTATGATCGAGTGGCAAACCTTTTCAGAACTTTACCATCTTCATTGATAGTCGCATATATAAGTCAAGAGCTTCACATATCCTGTGATTTCGAGTCACAGCAGGTACTCCGGGTGTAAATCGAGAGAACAGTATTGGCAATCGTCTCCATAGTTCACGGTTTGAATATTATAGTAGAGCGTCAAACAGTTTGAGAGCATTATCAAGTGGTATAAAGTCAAACGTTTCACGAAAGGTTAACCTTCCGCGGAACACTCAAGCTTCACCGGGAGCATAAGTTCGTGTTGACAGAAAAAAATTAGCATTCGTTTTCGTGCCGAGCACCTTAACTTCATGTACGAATTAGAAGTTTGAGGGTCAAACCACTCGAGAACGTTGCCACCTTCTGTTTGGGACGAACGGCTATGTCAATAACTTCCCCGATCCTGAGAGTCCGAGAGCTAAACCAGGTATTCCGGGAATAAATCCGCATAAGAGCATTGGTAATAAACACATTAATTCGCGGTTTGAATATTAAAATGTCGCGTCAAACCGTTTGATAACAATACCAATTCGTATAAAGTCATTCCATTTTTGAATACCTTATCTTCTGAGAACCAAGCCTGTTGTAGCTAGAGTCCGGCTTAATGTTAACGGAAAGATATTTGAAGCCATTTTCGCAGAAGGATACAACATTTATGTGTATAAATATCAACATCGAGGGTCAATGCGTTCGAGAACGTAACCTGCTGCTTTGAGAGTCGTACATCTAAGTCAATAGCTGCACATATCCTGCGACTCCGAAAAGTAAATCAGGTACTCTAGAATATGCCGTGTATTAATGTGTCCATTGCCATCACTGTTCAGCTGATTGACCCTCGGAATATACGATTTGACTATGGGAATCTCTGGATAGGTGAAGATATTGACATAGCCGTTGGACTACCCAAAGGAGGTGGAAATATATCTGGAAAGGTTTGACACTCAATTTTATAGTTCATGTATGAAAATAAGGTGTGCCTCTGATATAATGTCTACTAATTGATTTCCGAGGACAGCAAGCATGACTCTCACTACAGCGGGTTATGTGCTAGGAAGGTAATGTATTCGGTAAAAAGAATGACACTATATCAATTTGTATTGTTCTCCGACGGGATGACCTTCTACTTTAATATTCATACCGTGAATAAGGTGTCTCTTGCCAATACTGTGCAGAGGACTTGCGCCACGAATACCAGGCTTGACTCTCGGAATCACAAGAAAGGGTGAAACTATAGTCTCAGTCGTTCGAGTGTCAAAGTAGGTGGTAACGTTTTCGAACAGATTGACACAAGATCTTCTAATTGTTACATGAAGTGAAGGTGCCCGTCACTGAAATGACTACTAATTTCGTTCTCTGAGGTCAAAGTTATACTCTCGAAACGGCAGGTTAGCTTCTCGGGAGGTAAGGTATTCGGTAAAAGGATTGTCTCAATTCCAATGAGTAGCGTTGTACAACGGGTTGACGGTCTGCTGTAATATTCATACCACGAATTGAGATGTCTATTGCCAATAGTTTTCAGCGGATTTACTCCTGGTATGGCAGGCTTGACTATCGGAATCACAAGTATAGGTGATGCTATTGACTCAGCCGTTCGACACACGAAGACGCTGGTAACTTTCTCGAACGGTTTGATCCTCTATCTTCTAATTCATGCATGAAATTAAAGTGCGCGTCACTATAATGTCTACTAATTTGTTTCCCTGAACCCCAAGCTATGCCCACGATACAGCGGGATATCGTCTAGTGAGGTATTGTATCCGGTAAGGAGTATGACGTTATTCGAATTAGTATCGTTCTCCAGTGGTCTGACTCTATACTTTAATATTCAAACCGTGAATTAAGATGTCTATTACCAATAGTGTTCAGCGTATTAGTCCCGGAATACCTGCTATGACACTCGGAATCATAGGATATGTGATGCTATTGACTTAGCTGTTCGACTGCCAATGAGGGTGGGACGGATCATGAACGGTTTGTCCCTCGATCCTCTAACTCATACATGGTTGTAAGGTGACGACACTAAGTTGTATACTAAATTGTTTCCCTAAACACGTAGCTATACTTTTGATACGGAGGATTATATTCTCTGTCGATAAGGCATGCGGTAAGACGTTTGACTTTATAGCAATTGGAACGTTCTCACACGGAGTGACATACTATTTTGATATTCAATCCGAGAAATAAGGCATCTATTGCCAATACTGTACAGCGCATGTACTCCCGGAATATCCCGTTTGACTTTCGGAATCACAGGGTAGGTGATGCCATTAACATAACCGTTCGTCTCTCAAAGTAGGCGGTATCGTGCTAGAACGGATTGATCCTCGATCCTCAAAGTCATACACGAAATTATGGGTCGTGACACTGAGATGTTTACTAATTTGTTCCTCTGAACACAATGTTATACTCTCGACAAAGATGGTTAGGTTTTTAGAGGGTAAGGCTTATGTATACAGTTTCAATCTACACCAATATGTAATGGTCTATAACGGCTTGCCCGCATGCTAAGATATTCAAACCGTCATTCAAGGTTTCTATAGCCAATACTATTCAGCGTGATTTCAATTGGGATATCTGGTTTGACTTTCGGAATCGTAGGAAATCTGAAGCAATTGACATAGCCGTTCGACTCTTATAGATGGTGGTAACGGTCTCGACAGGTATACGACACTACCTTCAAATTCATACATGAAATTAAGGTGCCCGTCATTAAAATGAATAGCTATTCTCCCTTCTGAACACGATGTTATACACTGGATACAGAGGGTTAGTTCATCGGTGGGTAAGTACTTTGGAGGAACGTTTGACTTAATTCAAATTGGAAACGCTCGCAAACGGTTTGCCGCTCTACCTTAATACTCATACCGTGCATGATGGTGTCTATTTCCAATACTCTTCAACAAATGTGCTTACTCCCTGAATACCTGGATTGACACTCGGAATCACTAGATAGGTGAAGCTATTGAATTAGCCGTTCGTCTCTCACAAAAGGTGGCAATGTTCTCGTGCAGCTTGACCCTTGATCCACTAATTCATACATGAAGTTAAGGTGCCTGTCACTAACATGAATACTAACATTCTTCTTCTCTGAACATGAAGATATACTCTCGATACATTCGGTTAGACTTTCGGAGAAAAAGGTCTTCGGTAAAACGTTTGACCTTATAGCAGTTGGTGACGTTCTGAAACGCCTTGGCTCTATATTTTAATATTCAAAACGTGAAATAAGGTGTCTATTACCAATGCTGTTTAGCGAATTTACTGCCGGAACAGCAGGCTTGACTCTCGGAATCACAGGAGAGGCGAAGCTACTGACCTAGCCCTTCGTTTCTCACAGAAGGTGGTAACTATCTCGAACGGTTTGACCTCCGATCTTCTAATTCATGCATGACTTTAATGTCCTCGCCTCTAAAATGTATACTAGTATGTACCTCTGAACACGGCGATATACTCTCGATACAACGGTTTCGTTTTTCGGAGGGTAAGGCATTCTGTAAGAAGCTTGACCACACACATATATGTATTGTTATGCAGCGGCTTGACGGCCTGCTTTAATATTTAAACCGTAAATTGAGGTGTCTGTTGCCAATTTTGAACATTGCATTATCTCCCGGAATATCTGTTTCGACTGTCGGAATCACAGGATATGTGAAGCTATCGACTTAGCTGTGCGACGCTCAAGGAAGGCGGTAAGGTTTCCGATCCCATTGACCCTCGATGTTGTTATCTATACACAAAAATTATGTGTCGCTCTCAAATATGTCTACTAATTTGATTGTGTGAACAGTAAGCGAGACGCTCGGTACAGCGTGTTAGGTTCTCGGAAGGAAAGGTATTCGGTAAAAAGAGTGGCTTAATATGATTTGGTAATGTTCGCCGTGGGTTTCAGTCTTTACTGTATTATCCATACAGCGAATTGATGTGTCTGTGGGCAATACCGTTCAGTATATACACTCCAGGAATACCTGGTTCAACTCATGGAATCATATGTTGGGTGAATCTATTGACTTCGCCGATCGATTCCCAGAGAAGGTGGGATCGTTCTCGAATGGTTTGTCCCTCGATTTTGATATTTATACATGAAAATGTGGTGTCCGTCTGCTTGCATGTCTACTATTCTCTTTCAGTCAACATTAAACGGGACACACTTTACAGCGAGTTAGGCTCTCGCAAGGTTAGATATTCGGTAAGAATGATGACTTTATATGAATTTTTATTGTTCACCCACGGTTTGACTCTCTACTTTCATATTCATGCCGTGAATTAGGGTGTCCATTGGCAGTACTGTTCAGCAGATATACTCCCGGTTTGATCTTGGTATCTTGGAATAGGTGAAGCTGTTGACTGAGCCGTTCGTCTCGCAAAAATGATGTTACCGTTCACGAGCGGTTTGACACTCAAGCTTCTAAGTTATACACGAAGATAATGTGCCCGTCACTGATTTGATTACTAATTTCCTTCTCTGAACAAGAAGTTATACTCTCGATGACGCGGGTGATCCTGGTGGAAGGTAAGACCTTGGGTAAAAGGATTGACTTTATAGCGATTGGTAACGCTCTCAAACGGTATCATTCTCTGCTTTAATATTCATACCATGAAGTAAACTGTCTATTGACAATACAGTTTGGCTGATTTACTTCCGGAATTCCTGGTTTGACTCTCGGTAAATAGCGGATACGTGATGCTATTGACTTAGCCGTTGGAATCGCAAGGAAGGTTGTAACTTTCGCGAACTATTTGACACTCTTTTTTCGGATTCATATAAGAAATTAAGTGCCCCTGTCAAAATGCGATAAAAATTTGCTTCCTTAACACAAAGTTACAATCTCGATATAGCGGGACAGGTTCGCAGAAGGTAAGGCCTTCGGCAGAAAGTTTGATCCTATCCCAGTAGGTAACGTTCTACAACGTATTGTCCTACAACCTTATATTAATACGGTGAATTAAGCTTTTTATTGCCCATACTGTACTGCTAATTCACTACCGGAATGCTTGATTGGAATCTCGGTATCACTTGGTAGGTGATGCTATTGACTTTTCCGTTCTACTCTCAAAGAAGATGGTATCGTTCTCGAACGGTTTGACACTCGACCTTATAACTCATACACGAAATTAAGGGAGCCATCACTAAAATATATACTAATTTTCTTCCGTGTACGCGATGATATACTCTCGGTACAACGCGATAGTCTTTCGGTCGGAAAGGGCTTCATTAAAGCGATTGACTTTATACCAATTGGTAGCATTCTCAAACGGATTGACGATCTTCCTTAATATACATACCGTGAATTATGTTATCTATTTATAATTCTGTTCTGCGGATTTACTACCGGAATATCGGGTTTGACTATCGGAGTAACAAGAGAAGTGAAGCTGTTGATGCAACATTCGTCCCCAGAAGAATGTGGGATCGTTCTAGAAATGTTTGACTGTCGATTTTTCTATTCATACATGAAAATAAGTAGTTCGTCTGCCAAAATGCCTACTAATTTGTATCTCTGAACAGGAAGCTATATTCTCTATACAGCGGGTTTGGATCTCAGAGTGAAAAGTCTTCGGTGAATCGATTGACATCAACCAATTGGTAACGTTCTCAAATGGTATGACATTCTATTTTAATGTTCATTTGATTATGGTGTCCAAATCTAACAGAGTGAAGCGCATTTACTGACGGAATACCTGGTCTGTCCCTTAGAATCACGCAGTAGGTGATGCTAGTGACTTAACTGTTCAGCTCTCAAAGAAGGTGGTAACGTTCTCGAGCGGTTTTATTCTCAATCGTTCTATTAGCAAACGAAATTATCGCGCCAGCCTGCCAAAAGGACTATCAATTTCCTTCCGTGAACACTGAGCATGACACTTGCTACAGCGTGTTATGTTCTCGGAGGATAACGTATCCGGAAAAAATTTGTCTCTCTAACAAATGGTAATGGTTTCCAGTGGTTTGACTGTGCCCTGTAATATTCATACCGTGAGATTTGGAGTCTGCTTTCAATACTGTTTAGTGCATTAACTCCTGGAACACCCAGAATGACTCTCAGAATTACAGGATAGGTGAAGCTATTGACTTAGCCATTCGAATCTCGGAGAGGGTGGCATTGTTCTCGTACTGTTTGTCCCTGTATTTTCTTATTCATACATGAAGTTAAGACGCCCGTCATTGAATTCAATACTAACTGCTGTATCTCAACACGATGTTATACTCTCGATACAGCGGGTTATGTTCAGGAAGGTAAGGCTTTGTGTGAAAAAATTGACTCTATTGCAATAAGTAACGTACTATAACACTTTGGATCACTTCCATAATATTTATACCGTGAAATAGGGTGCCTAAGGTCCAAACTGACCTGCAGATTCACTCCTGAAATACCTTATTTGACTCTGGTAATCATCGGATAGATGCAGCTATTAGCATAGCGGTTCGAATCGCATAAAGACGGTGGGGAAGTTACCGAAAAGCTTGGCACTCCGTATTCCAATTCATATCTGAATTTATGGTGCATGTCACTAATGTGAGTGCTAATTTGCTTCTCCGAACACGAAGTTCTACTCTGGATTCAGCGGGATGGCTTCTCGAAGACAAGGCTTTCTGTGAAGTGTTTGGCACTATATTAATACGAATCGATCTACGACGGTCTGAATCTGTACCTTAACATTTCTACCATGCCATTGGGTGTATAAATCCAATATTGTTCAGCGGACTTACTCCCGGAATACCAGGTTTGACTCACGGAATCACAGGACACGTGAAACTACTGACCTAGCCGTTCGATTCACAAAGTGGCGGTAACTTACTCGATCAGTTTGACAATCCATATTCAAATTCATACCCAATTTATTGTGCCGTCACTGATATATATACTAATGTGTTTCCGGAAACACGAAGTTATACTATCGACACAGCGAGTTATGATATCGGATGGTATGGTCCTCGGTGAAAAGAGTGAATCTATACTAATTGGCATTGATCTCCGACAGTGTGACTTTCTATTTAAATGTTCATACCGAGAGTTATGGGGTCAATTGCCTATATAATTCACGTGATTTACTCCCGTAATAACTGGTTTGACTTTCAAAGTCGCAGGATAGGTGATGCTATTACCCAAGATATGCGACTCTCAATGATGGTGGTAACGTTTTCTGACGGAATAACTATCGATTTTCGTATTCATAATGAAATTAAGGACACCGTCACTAAAATGTTTACTAATTTCATCCTCTCAATACGAAGTTACACTCTCGACGAAGAGGGTGTGCTTCGTGGAAGGTACGGCCTTAGGAAAAACGTTTGACTTTATAACAATTGGTAACGTTCACAAACGGTTTGACGCTCAAATTTAATATTCAAACCGTGAATTAAGGTGTCTATTGCCAATACTCGGCAGCAGGTTTACCCAAGGAATACCTGGCTTAACTCTCGAAATCACAGAATAGGTGTAGCTATAGACTTAGACGTTCGTCTCTCACAGATCGTGGCAACGTTCTCAATCGGTTTGATGCTCGATCCTCTGATTCGAACATGAAGTTAAGGTGCCCGTCACTGAGATGAATATTAATTTCTTCCACTGAACACGAAATTATACTGTCGATACAGCGAGGTTAGTTTTTCGGAGGGAAATGTCTTAGGTAAAACTTTTGAATGTATAGTAATTGGTATCGTTTTCAAACGATTTGACACCCGATTATACTATGCATTCATGAAAATGTTGTGCGTCTGCTATAAAGTCTACTAATTTGTTTCCATGAGCACTATGCATGATGCTCGATACTGCGGGTTAGGTTCTAGGAAGGCAAGGTTTTCGGTAAAAAGTATGATATTATAACAATTGGATATTTTCCCCAGCGGACTGACTCCATACTTTAATATTCAAACCGTGAAACATGGTGTTTATTGCCTGTGCTGTTTAGAAGATTTACTTTTGGAATGCCTTGCTTGACTCGTGGAACCAAATTATAGGTGAAGCTATTGACTTAGCCGTTCGACTCTCACTGAAGGCGGTAACCATCTCGAACGTTTTGAAACTCGATCTTCTAATTTATACGAGAGATTACAGTGTCCGTCACTAAGATATGTTCTGATTTGTTTCTCTAAACGCGAAGTTATACCCTCGATGCAACGGGATATGTTATCGGAAGTTATGGCCATCTCTATGAATTTTGACTCCATACCAATAGGTTACCTCCTACATCGGTTTGACGCTCTGCCATGATATTCATGCCGTGAATTAAGGTATCCATTGCCAATACAGGACAAGGTATTTAGCCCCAGCGTTCCTAGTTTGACTCTCGGAATGACAGGATATGTGAAGATATTGATTTAGCCGTTCGACTCTCAAAGAAGATAGTAACGTTCTCGAATAGTTTGACACTCGATCATCTAACTCATACATGAAATTAATGTTCTCGTTACAAAAACAAAGAATTATTTGCTCCTTCTTAACCCGAAGATATTTTCTAGATACATCGGGTTAGCTTCTCGGAAGGCAAGGCCGTCGCTATAAGGTTTGACTCTTCATCAGTACGTAACGTTCTACAACGGTTTGACTCTGGACATTAATATTTATACCATGAAATAGGGTCTGTGATGCCAATACTGTACAGCAGATTTACACCCTGGATACCTGCTTTAACAAACGGAATCACTGCATAGGAGAAGCTGTTGAGTTAGCAGTGCGACTCACAAAGATGGTGGTATCGTTCTGGACAAGTTGGCCATTCGATCTACTAACTCATACATGGAATTAATATGCCGGTCACTGAAATGTACACTATTTTGCTGCTCTAAACGCGAAGTTATTCTGTCGATAGAGCGGGTTAGGTTCTCTGAAGGTACGGCCTTCGGTAGAAAGTTTGACCCTATAGCAATAAGTAACGTTCTGCAACAGTTTCACACTCGACTTTAAAATTAAAACCATCAATTATAGCACATATTGCCTATACTATCCAGCGGAGTTACACCCTGAATACCTGGATTGACTTTCAGAATCACAGGATGGGTGCTCCTATTGATATAGATGTGCGAATTTCTAATAAGGTTATAGGTTGCTCGAAATGTTTGGCACACGATCTTCTAATTCCTGCATGAAATTAAGGAGCGCGTCACTAAAATATTTAATATTCTGTTCTCGTGTACACGAAGTTATACCCTCGATACAGCGGGATATCTTCCTGAGGGTGAGGCCTTCTGTGAAAAGTTTGAACGTATAGCAATACGTAACGTTGTACAACGGTTTGGATCTGTACTTGAATATTTATACACTGACATAGGGTATATAAGGCCAATACTGCATAGCGTGCTTAGACGCGGATTACCTGGTTTGACTCTTGGGGTCACAGGATATGTGAAGCTGTTTACTTAGCCGTTCGAACATTGTAGAAGGTGGCACATTCTCAGAAGCTTTTACTCATGATTCTTCTGTTAGTATATGTAAATAATGTGCACGTCACTAAAATGTATACTAATTTATTTCGCTGAAAACAGTTATACCCACGATACAGCGTGTTATGTTCTCAGATGGTAAGGTATCCGGTTAGGAGTATGACGTTAAGCCAATTGGTAACGTTCACAAAAAGTTTGACGCTATACTTTCCTATTGAAACCAAGAACTAAGCACTAACTATTCACGTACAGTGTCCAACCGTTGTTGATCTTTATCAATATGTATACAGTCATTCTTCTTCCCGAAGGCCTGTCTTCTGCGAATCAAATCCGCCGTATCGAAAGTATATCATCGCGTTCAGAGTAACATATTAGTTTACATTTCAGTGACGGGCGCCCTTATTTTGTATATGAATTAAATGATCGGGGGCTAAATATTTCGAGAACATCGTCGTTGAGAGTCGACCAGTTAAGTCTATACCCTCGCCTATCCTCTGATCCCAAGAGTCAAACCAGGCAATCCGCGTCCAAACCAGTTGTACATTATTGGCGTTAGACACGCAATTTCACGGTATGAATACTAAAGAATAGAGTCAAAGCGCTGTAGAACCATACCTATTGCTGTATAGTCCGTCTTTTTACAGCAGGCCTTATTTTCCGAGCAGCTAACTCCTGGTATCGAGATTATATCATCGTGTACAGAGAAGCAAATTAGTATACGTTTCATTGACGGTTCATTAAATTCATTTATGAATTGGAATATCGATGGTCAAACCGTTCGAGGACATTACCACCCTCCTTGAGAGTCGAACGCCTAGATCAATAGCTTCACCTATCCTGTGATTCCAATGGTGAATCCAAGTATTCCGGGAGTATATCCGCAGTACAGTAGTGGCAATGTACATCTCAATCCACAGTTTAATGATTAAAGTACAATGTCAAACTGTTCGAGAACGATTCGAATTTGAATAAATAAACCGTTTTACCGGAGACCTTACTCCCTGCGAACCTAACACCCTGTATCGGGAGTATAATACCGTGTTTAGAGACACAAATTGATTTCCACATTACGGACGGACACCTTAATTTCATGTACGAACTAGCAGATCAAGTAACAAACCATTCGAGATAGTAACCACCTTCTTTGTGAGTGGCACAGATACGTCAATAGCTTCACCTATCCACATATTCGGCGTGTCGAACCAGGTATTCCAGCAGCAAATCCGCTGATCAGTATTGGCAATACATACTGTAATTCTCCGTAAGACATTAATGTAGAGAGTCAAGCCGTAGGAGACTCTCTCTCTCTCTTACTTAGTCTTCAGAGGACAAATCAGTGGAAGTTTTAGAAGACTGACACGTTATTTTCATGTATGAATAGCAACATGGAGAGACAAACCAGGAACACCGGGAGTGAATGCCCTTTACATTATTGACCATAGACAAATTAATTCACGATTTCAATATTAAAGTTGGTCGTTAATCCCTTTTGAGACCGTTACCAATTGCTATAAAGTCATACGTCTTATCGAAAGCATTACCGCCCGAGTGGCTAACCTGCAGTGTCGTGAGCATATCATCGTGTTTAGACAAACATATTGTTGTACATTTTAGTGACGGGCTGCTTAATTTGATGTATGAACTAGGGCATCGAGTGACAAACCGTTCGAGCACGATACCACCTTCTTTGCGAGTCGAACGGCCATGCTAATAGCTAGACCTATCCTGTGATTCTCAGAGATAAACCAGGTATAACGGCAGTAATTCCGCGGTACAGTATTAGCTTTAGACAGCCTTTTTCAGGGTATGGACGTTAAGGTATAGAGCCAAACCGCTGTAGAACGTTACCTATTGGTATAGTGTAAAACTTTTTGCCGGAGGCCTTACTTTCCGAGAACCTACCCCTTTGTACCGAGAGTATAACCTCGTGTCCAGTGAAGCAAATTAGCATTCACATTAGTGACGTGCACCAAAACATCAGGTATGAATTGGAATATGAAGTGTGAAACATTTCGTTAACTTTCCCACCTTCTTTGTGAGTCGGACGGCTGAGTCAATAGCTTCACCTATCCTGTGGTTTCGAGAGACGAACTTGGTATTCCGCGAATAAACCAGCAGTACTGTTTTGGAATTACACACGCTATATCTCGTTATCAATATTAATGAATAGAGTCAAACCATTGCAGATCGTTACCTAATCATATACAGTCATCATTTTTACAAAAGGCCCTACCTAACATGAAACAATCCGGCTGTTAGGAGAGTATAACTTCGTGTTCAGGGATGGAAATTGGTATATATTTTAGTAACGGCACCCTTAATTGATTTTCAGAGAATGATCTGAATCATTCTTCAGAGATACAAAAGTAGTATACATTGTAGGGACGGGCACCCTAACTTCATGTATGCATGAGAGGATCCATAGGAAAATCGTTCCAGACCGTTACCACCATCACTGTTAAATCGCACATCATACACAATAGCTTCGTCTACACTTGCGATTCCGAGGGTAAAGCCTGGGATTCCAGATGTAAATCCGCTGGCCAATATTTGCAATAGATGCCGTAATTCACGGTATGAATATTAAAATACAGCGTCACACTGTTTGAGAACGTTACCAATTGCAATAAGGTCAATCGTTTTACTGAAGGTCCGCACCGTCCGAGAAGTTGATCTGTTGTATCGGGAGTATAACTTCGTGGTAAAAGAAGCACAATATTTTAAATATTAGTGTCGGGTGACTAAATTTCATGTATGAGTTAGAAGGTCGAACATCAAACCGAGGGAGAACGTTACCAATGAGTATAGAGTCAAACGCTTCACGGAAGACCTTACAATCTGGAAACCTAGCCCGCTGTATTGAGTATAGCAGCGCGTTCAGAGGAACGAAATGGCATACATTTTAGTGAAGGGCACCTTAATGTAATGTATGAAACAGAATATGGAGTGTCGAACCGTTTGAGAATATTAGTGCCTTCTTTGAAGGAAGGACGTCTATGTCAGTAGGTTCACCTATCCTGTGATACCGTGTCAATCCAGGTATTATGCAATTATATGCACTGTACAGTACTGGCAAGAGACACCATAATTCAGAGTTTGAATTTAAAGTAAAGAGTCAATAATTTTGAGTTCGACAACAATTTGAATAAAGTAAAACGCTTTACTGATGAACTCACCCACCGAAAGCCTAATCCGCTGTATCGGGAGTATAACATCGTGTTCAGAGGAACAAATTAATTTGCATTTTAGTGACGATCACCTTAATTTCATGTATGTATCATAAGGTCGATACCACCTTCTTTGAGGCACGCACATCTAAGCCAATAGCTCTACCGATCCTGTGATTCCGAGATTCAAACGATGTGCTCTTGGATTAAATGCCCCGTACAGCATTGGCAATGGACACCGTAATTCAATATAAGAATATTAAAGCAGACCGTCATACTGTTGCAGAATGATTTGTATTGCTATAGAGTCAATCTTTCTACCGAAGGCATTACCTTCCTAGAAGCTGATCCGCAGTATCGAGATTATTACCTCATGTTGAGAGAAGAACATTAGTACATATTTTAGTGACTGGCACCTTAACTTCATACATGATTTATAAGGTCGAGTGTCAGACCGTTCTAGGGCGATACCACCTTCCTTGAGATTCGAAGGGCTAAGTCAATACCTTGACGTCCTGTGATTCGGAAAGTCAATCCAGGTATTCCGGGCGTAAATTCCCTCTGTACTATTGGCGATGGACATCGCAAATCGAGGTATGAATAAGAAAGTACGGAGTCAAACCGCGGAAGCACGTTCCGTACAGTTGTGGAGTCAAACTCTTTAACGAAGACCCTAACTTCCAAAAGACAAACGCATTATATCGAGAGTATAACTTCGCTATAACAGAAAAAAATGTGTATTCATTTCAGTGACGAGCACCTTAACGTCATGTCCAAATTAGTAGATCGAGTGACAAACCGCTCGTGAACGATGCCACCAACTGTGAGAGACGAATAGCTAAGTAAATAGCTTCACCCATCTTGCGATTCCGACAGTCAATCCAGGTATTCTGGGAGCAAATTTGCTGAACAGTATTGGTAACATACACCTTCATTCACGGTTGGAATATTAAACTATAGCATCAAGGAGCGTTGCCAATTGGTATAAAGCCAAATACTTTACCGACGGCCTTACCTTCGGTGAAGCTAACCAGCGGTTTCAAGAGTAAAACTTCGTGTTCGGAGAAAGAAACCATTTTTCATTTCTGTGACGGGTGCCTTAATTTCATGTATGAATTACATGATCGAGTGTCAACCCGCTCGGGAACGTTGCCACCTGGTGCGAGATACGAACGACTACGTCAATATCTTCGCCTATCCTGCGATTCCGTGAGCCAAACCAGGTGTATCGGGAGTAAATCCACTGAACAATATTGGGAATAAACACCTTGTTCCAGGGTTTGAATATTAAAGTAGAGAGTCTGTCCGATTGAGAATATAACCAATTGCTGAGAAGTCATACTTCTTACCGAAAACCTTACCATCCTAGAACCTAACACGTAGCATCGAGCACAATGCATAGTGCACACGGAAACAAATTAGAAGATTACTTAGCAGACTTACAACATTTTCAGGAATGAATAGCAAAATCGAGGGTCAAAACGTTGGCGAACATTACCAATTCGTATAAAGTCATTCCTTTTACCGAATTCCCTACCTTCCGAGAAGCTAACCCGCTGTATCGCGAGTATAATTTCGGGTTCAGAGAAATAAATTTGTACCCATTGTAGCGACGACCACCTTAGTTACATGTATCAATTAGAAGATCTTGTGTCAATCCTTCGGAGAACATTATCAGTTCGTATAATGTTATGCTATTTACCTAATATCTAACCTTAGGAGAGTCTAACCCGCTTTAGCAAGTGCTTCGCTCAATGTTCACGGAAATAAACTAGTAAAAATTTTGGCAGACGGGTACGTTCTTGTCATGTACGACTAGCAAAATCGAGGGTCAAACCAATTAAGAAAGATCACACCTTCTTTAAGAATCGGACTAAGTCAATAACATCACCGGCCTTGTGATACCGAAAGACAAACCAGATATTCTAGGAATAAATCTACTGAGGAGTTTTGGCGATAGTTACCTTATTTCACACTATGAATATTCAGGTAGAGATTCAAACCGTCTGTGAACATTACGAATTGGTATAAGCTTATTCCTTTACCAAATACATAACCTCCCGATGTCGCAATCCGCTGTAGCGATTGTCCTGCTAAGTTTTCACGTGATCAAATTAATAGGCATTGTATCTTGCCGACACCTCGTTTTGACGAAGGAATAGGAACATCAACGGTTAAGCCGCGCGAGAACGTTACCATCATATTCGAGAGTCGAACAGCTGAATCAATAGCTACATCTGTCCTGCGGTTCCAAGGGTCGGACCAGGTACTTCGGGAGTTGATCCCGAGTGCAGTATTACCAATGGCACACGCTAATTCACGGTATGAATATTAAAGTAGGGCATCAAACCGTTGCACAANATCCAGGTATTATGCAATTATATGCACTGTACAGTACTGGCAAGAGACACCATAATTCAGAGTTTGAATTTAAAGTAAAGAGTCAATAATTTTGAGTTCGACAACAATTTGAATAAAGTAAAACGCTTTACTGATGAACTCACCCACCGAAAGCCTAATCCGCTGTATCGGGAGTATAACATCGTGTTCAGAGGAACAAATTAATTTGCATTTTAGTGACGATCACCTTAATTTCATGTATGTATCATAAGGTCGATACCACCTTCTTTGAGGCACGCACATCTAAGCCAATAGCTCTACCGATCCTGTGATTCCGAGATTCAAACGATGTGCTCTTGGATTAAATGCCCCGTACAGCATTGGCAATGGACACCGTAATTCAATATAAGAATATTAAAGCAGACCGTCATACTGTTGCAGAATGATTTGTATTGCTATAGAGTCAATCTTTCTACCGAAGGCATTACCTTCCTAGAAGCTGATCCGCAGTATCGAGATTATTACCTCATGTTGAGAGAAGAACATTAGTACATATTTTAGTGACGGGCACCTTAACTTCATACATGATTTATAAGGTCGAGTGTCAGACCATTCTAGGGCGATACCACCTTCCTTGAGATTCGAAGGGCTAAGTCAATATGTTGACGTCCTGTGATTCGGAAAGTCAATCCAGGTATTCCGGGCGTAAATTCCCTCTGTACTATTGGCGATGGACATCGCAAATCGAGGTATGAATAAGAAAGTACGGAGTCAAACCGCGGAAGCACGTTCCGTACAGTTGTGGAGTCAAACTCTTTAACGAAGACCCTAACTTCCAAAAGACAAACGCACTATATCGAGAGCATAACTTCGCTATCACAGAAAAAAATGTGTATTCATTTCAGTGACGAGCACCTTAACGTCATGTCCAAATTAGTAGATCGAGTGACAAACCGCTCGTGAACGATGCCACCAACTGTGAGAGACGAATAGCTAAGTAAATAGCTTCACCCATCTTGCGATTCCGACAGTCAATCCAGGTATTCTGGGAGCAAATTTGCTGAACAGTATTGGTAACATACACCTTCATTCACGGTTGGAATATTAAACTATAGCATCAAGGAGCGTTGCCAATTGGTATAAAGCCAAATACTTTACCGACGGCCTTACCTTCGGTGAAGCTAACCAGCGGTTTCAAGAGTAAAACTTCGTGTTCGGAGAAAGAAACCATTTTTCATTTCTGTGACGGGTGCCTTAATTTCATGTATGAATTACATGATCGAGTGTCAACCCGCTCGGGAACGTTGCCACCTGGTGCGAGATACGAACGACTACGTCAATATCTTCGCCTATCCTGCGATTCCGTGAGCCAAACCAGGTGTATCGGGAGTAAATCCACTGAACAATATTGGGAATAAACACCTTGTTCCAGGGTTTGAATATTAAAGTAGAGAGTCTGTCCGATTGAGAATATAACCAATTGCTGAGAAGTCATACTTCTTACCGAAAACCTTACCATCCTAGAACCTAACACGTAGCATCGAGCACAATGCATAGTGCACACGGAAACAAATTAGAAGATTACTTAGCAGACTTACAACATTTTCAGGAATGAATAGCAAAATCGAGGGTCAAAACGTTGGCGAACATTACCAATTCGTATAAAGTCATTCCTTTTACCGAATTCCCTACCTTCCGAGAAGCTAACCCGCTGTATCGCGAGTATAATTTCGGGTTCAGAGAAATAAATTTGTACCCATTGTAGCGACGACCACCTTAGTTACATGTATCAATTAGAAGATCTTGTGTCAATCCTTCGGAGAACATTATCAGTTCGTATAATGTTATGCTTTTTACCTAATATCTAACCTTAGGAGAGTCTAACCCGCTTTAGCAAGTGCTTCGCTCAATGTTCACGGAAATAAACTAGTAAAAATTTTGGCAGACGGGTACGTTCTTGTCATGTACGACTAGCAAAATCGAGGGTCAAACCAATTAAGAAAGATCACACCTTCTTTAAGAATCGGACTAAGTCAATAACATCACCGGCCTTGTGATACCGAAAGACAAACCAGATATTCTAGGAATAAATCTACTGAGGAGTTTTGGCGATAGTTACCTTATTTCACACTATGAATATTCAGGTAGAGATTCAAACCGTCTGTGAACATTACGAATTGGTATAAGCTTATTCCTTTACCAAATACATAACCTCCCGATGTCGCAATCCGCTGTAGCGATTGTCCTGCTAAGTTTTCACGTGATCAAATTAATAGGCATTGTATCTTGCCGACACCTCGTTTTGACGAAGGAATAGGAACATCAACGGTTAAGCCGCGCGAGAACGTTACCATCATATTCGAGAGTCGAACAGCTGAATCAATAGCTACATCTGTCCTGCGGTTCCAAGGGTCGGACCAGGTACTTCGGGAGTTGATCCCGAGTGCAGTATTACCAATGGCACACGCTAATTCACGGTATGAATATTAAAGTAGGGCATCAAACCGTTGCACAACTTTAGCTATTGGCATGGTATTAAAGTTTTACCGGAGACCTTACTTTCCGAGGATCTATCCGGCCTTGTCGGGATTATAACTTCGTTTTGAGTGAATCAAATTAGTATAAGTTTTAGTGACAGGCATCTTAATTTTATGTATGAATTAGAAGGTCGAGGAACAAACCGTTCGCGATCTTTACCACCCTATTTGGCAGCCGAACGGCTAAGTCAATAGCTTCACCTATCCTATGATTCGGAGAATCAAACGCGGCATTCCTGGTGTACATCCCCTGAACTATACTGCTAATAGACACCTTGATTCACGGTTGGAATAATAAAATACGGCGTCAATCCGATTGAGAACGTTACCAATTGCAATAAAGTCGATCGCTTTACCGAAGACGATACCCTCCGAAAATCTAACACTCTGTATCGAGAGTATAAGTTCCGTGATTAGGGAAACACATTAGAAAACAATTTAGAGACATAACCATAAATCCTCTTATGAATTAGTTATGAACGTTACTACCCGCTTTTGAATTCAATCGGCTATGCCAATAGATTCACACATCCTGTGATCCCGAGAGTCAACCTAGATTTTCCCTGGAGTAAGTCCTCTGAATATTATTGGCAGTAGTATTGGTAATGTACAGAGTCAAAGCATTGATGAAGGAAGCCTAGTTGTAGAGAGTCAAACTCTGCAGAGTGGGCCTTACATCTTGAGAACCTGATCCTCTGTATCGAGTGTACAAATTCGTGTTTAGAGGAACAAATGAATGTACATTTTTGTGTCGCGCATCATGATACCATGTATGAATTAGAACATCGAGAGTAATTCCGTACGATAACGTTACCATCATCTGTGAGATATGAGCGGCAATAGCAATAGCTTCACCGACCCTCGGAGTCCGAGATTCGAACCAGGTATTCCGGGAGTAAATCCGCTTAACAGTCTTGGTAATAGACACCTTAGTTCATGCTTTGAATATAATAATAGTGTGTCAAACCGTTTGAGAACATTACCAATTCGTATGACGTCATTCCATTTTTGAATACCTTACCATCTGAGGACCAAGGCTGCTGTAGCGATTGTCCTGCGTAATGATAACGAAAGCAAATTGGTAGACATTTTCGCGCACGGACACCACATGTTTGTTTACAAATATCAACGTCGAGAGTCAAAGCGTTCGAGAACGTTAACAACTTCTTTGAAAGTCGTATATCTAAGTCAATAGCTGCAGCTATCCTGTGAGTATATGCGCTGAGCAGTATTGGCAATAAACACGTGAACTCACTGTATCAATATTGAAATAGAGACCCAAACCGCTGGAGAACGTTACCTATTGTTATAACGTCATACTTCTTAACGGATACCTCACCTGCCGAGAGCAATACCCGTTGTATCGTGTGTGTAATCGGGTTCAGGGAAACAAATGACTAGTCGTTTCAGGAAACGGACACCTTAATTTTATGGATAAAATAGAGGATCATGTGTCAAGCTATTCGAGATCGTTACCATCCTTTCTGAAAGTCGAACGGCTGAGTCAATAGCTTCACTAGTACTGTGATTCGGAGAGTCAAACCAGGTGTTCCTGGAGTAAATCGGCTGGAGATTATTAGCAATAGAAACATTAATTCACGGATTTAATATTAAAATAGGTCGTCAATCCATTTGAGATCGTAACCTATTGCTATATAGTCAAAATTGTAGCGAAGGACTTTCATTCCGAGAAGTAAAGCCGCTGTATCAAGGGTACAACTTCGGGTTCAGGAAATTCAAGTACTATCCATTTTAGTGACGGCACCTTAATTTCCTATATGAAATAGAAGGTCGAGTGTCACGGATCAGGAACGTGGCAACCTTCGTTGAGAGTCGAACGGCTCAATCAGTAGCTTCACCTATCTTGGGATTCCGACAGTGAAACCGAGAATACCAGGAGTAAATCCGCTGATAGGTATTGGCAATGGACACATTAATTCACGGTTTGAATATAACAGTCGCGAATCAAATCACTCCAGAACGTTACCCATTCGTATGGAGTAAATATTTCTACCGAAGGCCTTACCTTCCGAGAAGCCCGACCCGCTGTAGGGATTGCTATGCTTAGTATCCACGCAAAGAAATTAGTAGACATTTTAGCAGAGGGGCCCGTTATTTTCATGTTGGTACACCAAATCGAGACTCAAACCGTTCGAGAACGGTAACACCTTCCTTGAGAGCAAACGGCTATGTCAATAGCTTCATCTATCTTGCATTACCGAGAATCAATCCAGGTATTCCGAGAGTAAAATCCACACTACTGTATTGGCAATACACTCCTTCTTTCACGGTATGGATATTAAAGTAGAGATTCAAACCGATGGAGAAAGTTACAACTAGGAATAGATTCAGACTGTTTGCTGACGGCCGTACCTTACGAGAAGCCTATCCAGCTGTATCAAAAGTATAACTTCGTGTTCAGATATTCAAATTAGTGTACATTGTAGTGACGAACGCCTTAACTTGATGTATGAATTAGAAGATCGAGAGGGAAACCGTTCCAGAACGTTACCACCTGCTATGAGTATCGCACATCCAAGACAATAGCTTCACCTATCCTGTGATTCCGAGTGTCACACCAGGTATTTGAGGAGTAAATCCGCTGCACAGTATGGGCTCTGGACACCTTATTTCACAGTTGGAATATTAAAGTATTGTGCGTGTGCAAAACCGTTTGAGAACGTTACCAATTGGTATAGCGTCATACTCTTTACCGGAAACCATACCTTCCGGGAAAGTATCCTGCTGCATGCAGGGAATAACTTCGTGTTCAGAGAAACGATTTAGTATACATTTTAGTCTCTAAAATGTCTACTAATTTGTTTCTGTGGACACTAGGCACGACACTCCCTACAGCAGGTTAGGCTAATCGGAAGGTAAGACCTTCAGCATAGATTTGAATCTATGCGAATAGGTAACGTTCAGCAACGGTTTCGCACTGTACTTTAATATTCATACCATAAATTAAGGTGTCCTTTGCCCATACTGATCAGCGCATTTACTCCCGGAACACCTGAATCGACTCTCGGAACCGCAGGATAGACGACGTGATTGGTACAGTCGTTTGACTATCAAAGAAGGTTCAAACGATCTCGAATCGCTTTGAAACCTGATCTTCTAATTGGTAATTCTTAATAATGGTGCCGGTCTCTAAATTGTATACCAGCTAGCTTCCCTAAACATGAAGTTACACTCTCTATACAGCGGGGTAGCTTCGGGAAGGTGAGGCCTCCTGTAAAAATTTGACCCTATAACAATACGTATCGTTTTACAATGGTATGAATCAGTACAACGATATGAATACCGTGAAATAGGGTGTCTAATGTCAATACTGTGCGGCGGATTTACTCCCAGTAGCGGTTTCACTCTCGTAATCAGGGGATAGGTGAAGATACTGTGTAGCTGGTCGAATCTCAAGAAAGGTTGTATCGTTGCCGAACGGATTGACACATAGTCTTCTAAATTACATGGAATATTCCATTAACATGGAATTACGGTGCGCGTCACTATTATATGTACAGATTCGATTCTCTGAACCTGAAGTCATACCCTGCATGCAACGGGTTATTTTCACGGTAGACAAGGTATCCGATAAAAAGAATGACGTTATACCAATAGGTAACGTTCTACAAAGGACTGACACTATACTTTAATATTCCAACAGTGAATTAAGCTGTCCGTAGCCAATGTTCAGCGAATGTACTCCTGATATTCCTGGTGCGTCTCTCGGAATCACTGGATAGGCGAAGTCATTGTCTTCGACGTACGATCCTCAATGAAAGTTCTACCATTCTGGATCGGTTTCCTCTCGTTCTTCTCTTTCACACATAAAGTTAAGGTGCCCCTCACTAAAGTGTACGCTAATTTGTATCACTGAACACGAAATTATACTCTAGATACAGCGAGTTATGTTCTCACAAGGTAAGGTATACGGTAAAAGGAAATACTTTATAACAATTTGAAACGAGTTCTACGGTTTGACGGTCTATTTTAATATTCAAATCGTGAATTTAGGCGTCTAATTGCCGATACTGTTTGGAGGATTTACTTCTGGAATACCTGGTGTGACTCGCTGAACCACAGGATAGGTGAGACTATTGACTTAGCAGTTCGGCTCCCAAGGAATGAGGTTACGTTCTCGAAAGGTTTGACAATCGATCATCTAATTCATACATGAAATGAGGGTGCCCGTCTCTATAGTGTAAAGTAATATGTTCCACTGAACACGCCGTTACATTCTCGATTCTGCTCATTAGGGTTTTGGAGGGTTTGGCCTTCAGTAAAACGTTTGCCATTATACCAATTTGTATCGTTTTCAAACGGATTGATGTTCTACTTTAATATTAAAGCTGTGAATTAGGTTTTCTGTTCTCANACATTCTTGAACTGTTTGACCCTCGATCTTCCGATTCGTAGTTGAAATTATGGTGCCCTTCTCTATAATTTATATAATTCTGCTTCTCTGGCCACGAAGTATTTCTCTCGACTCAGCGGGATAGCTTCTTAAAGGTAAGGCCTTCGGTAAAAAGTTTGACCCTATCGGAATGCGTAAAGTCCTACAAAGGATTGACTCTGCACTTTGATATTTATACCTCGTAGTACGGTATTTAATTACATAATTTACAGGGATTTACTACCGTAATGCCTGGTTTGATTCTCGGAATCAAAGTTTAGCTGAATATATTGACTTCGCCATTCGACTCTCAAAGATGGTGGTATCGCTCCAGAACGGTTTGATACTCGATCACCAGATTCATACATGAAGTAAATTTCTCAGTCACTAAAATTTCCACAATTTTGTTTCTCTGGTATCGAAGTTATACTGTCGAAACAGCGGGTTAGCTTCTCGGTATGTAATGCCTTCTGGTCAAAATTTGACAACTTACTAATAGGTATCGTTCTACAACGGTTTCACTGTGTACCTTAATATCTATACCGTGAATTAAGGTGGCTATAGCCAATGCTGTTCAGTGGATTTACTCCCGTTTGTTTCTCAGAATAACAGGATAGGTATAGCTGTTGACATAGCGGATCGTCTTTCAAGGAAGAAGATAACCTTCTGGAACGGTTTGACTCTCGATTATTCTATTCACACATGAAAATAGCGTGTCTGTCTGCTAAAATGCCTACTAATTTTCTTCCGTTAGCACCAAGCAAGACACACGCCACAACGGGGTATGTTCTCGGAAGGCAAAGTGTTCGGTAAAAAGAATTACTATATACCAACTTGAATCGTTTTCAAACGGGTTGACGCTTTACTTTAACATCCATACCGTGAATTATGTCGTTTATGTGCCCATACGGTACAGCGAATTTAGTCCCGGAGTATCTGGTCTGACTCTCGGAATCACGGGATACGTGAAGCTATTGGATTAGCAGTTCGACCAACAAGGACGGTGGTAACGTTCTCGAACCGTATGACCGTCGATAATCTAATTCGTTCATAAAATTAAGGTGCCTGTCACTATATTGCGTACTATTTTGCATCTCAAGACGAGAAGTAATACCGTCGGTAAAGCGGCTCAGCTTCTCGAAAGGCAAGGCCTGCGATAAAAAGTTACTCTCCATACCAACAGGTAACACCCTACAACGGTTTGACTTGTACTTTACTATTTTTACCGTTATTTATGTCGTCTTGTGACAATACTGTTCAGTGGATTTAGTCTCAGAATACGTAGTTTTAATCTCGGAATAACAGGATGGGTGAAGCTGTTGACTTAGCCGCTCGACACTCATAGGAGTTGGTATCAGCCTCGATCGGGTTTGACACTCGAACTTGTAATTCACACACGAAATTAAGGTGCCCGTCACTAAAATGTACAATAAGATGTTCTTCTGAACAGCATGTCACACACCCGATACAGCGGGTTAATGTCTCGAAAGGCATGGATTTCTGTAAATGATTTTACTGTATTTCAATTCGTAACGATCCTCAACGGTTTGCCTCCGTACTCTAATATTTATAACGTGAAATATGGTGTCCTGTGGCACAACGAAACGCGAATTTACTGCCCGAATACCTGGTATGACTCTGGGAATCGCAGGATAGATGATTCTATTGACATAGCCGTTCACCTCTCTGGGATGGCCGTACCGTTCTCGAACAGTTTGACANCCTCCGTACTCTAATATTTATAACGTGAAATATGGTGTCCTGTGGCACAACGAAACGCGAATTTACTGCCCGAATACCTGGTATGACTCTGGGAATCGCAGGATAGATGATTCTATTGACATAGCCGTTCACCTCTCTGGGATGGCCGTACCGTTCTCGAACAGTTTGACACTCGACCTTCTAATTCATACATTAAATTAAGGTGCCCGTCTTTATAGTGTATAGTAATTTGTTCCTCTGAACACGATGATATTCTCTCGGTACAACGGATTAGATATGTCTAATGTCAATACTCCTCTGCGAATTTACACCCGGAATACCTGGTTTGACTCTCGGAATCATAGGATAAGTGAAGCTAACAACTAAGGCGTTCGATTCACAAATAAGTTGGTGACGATATCGAGCGGTTTTACGCGCGATCTTCTAATTCATACATGAAATTATGGTGGACGTCACTAATGTGTGAACTAGTTCGTACCTCTGGTCACGGTGTTATACTTCCGATACAGGGGGTCAGTTTATCGGAGGGTAATACATTCTGTAAGAAGTATAACCCTACACAAACATGTAATGTTCTACAACGGCTTGACGGCCTGCTTTAATATTCGTACCGTGAATTGAGGTGTCTATTGCCAATTCTGTGCAGCACATTTACTCTCAGAATGCCTGGCTTGACCCTCAGAATCACTAGATAAGTGATGGTATTGATTTAGTTGTTTGTCTCTCGCAGAAGGTGGTAACTTCCACGAGCGGTATGACCCTCGATCTTCTAATTCATCAATGAAGTTAAGGTGCCTGTCACTGAAATGAATACTAATTTCGTCCTTTGAACACGAAGTTATTCTCTCCAAACAGCGGGTTAGGATCCCGGAGGGTAAAAATTTGACTGTGTACCAATTGGTAACCTTGTACAACGGTTTTACTGTATTCTTTAATATTTATGCTGTGAATTATGGTGACTATTGCAAATAATGCATAGAGAATTTGTTACAGGTGTACCTGGTTAGACCCTGGGAATCACAGGATAGGAAAAGTTATTGACTTACTTGCGCGACTCCCAAACAAGGTGGTAGCGATTCCGAAAGGCGTGGCTCTCGATCTTCTAATTCATCCATGAAATTACGGTGGGGTCACTAAAACGTGAATTGATTTACTTCCCTCAACTGGAAGTTATTCTGGCGATACCTCGGGTTAGCTTTTCGTAGGGTAATGTCTTCCGTAAAACGTTTGACTTTATTTCAATGGATAACGTTCTGAAACGGTTTGACGCTCTACATTAATTTTCATACCGTTGATTAATGTGTCTGTTGACAATACTGTTGAGCGGATTCATTCCCGGCATTCCTGGTTTGATTCTCAGAATAACAGGATAGGTGAAGCTATTGACTTAGCCATTGGTCCCGTAAAGAAGGTGGAATCGTTCTCGAAAGGTTTGACTCGCGAATATTCTATTCATACATAAAAATATAGGTTCTGTCTTCTAAAATGTCTACTAATTTGTTTCCGTGAGCAGTAAGCATGACACCCGCTGCAGCGGGTTATGTTCCTGGATGGTAAGGCCTTCGGTAAAAAGAGTGACTCTATTCCAATTGGTAATGATCTCCTGCTGATTGTCTTCCTACTTTAATGTTCAAACCGTGAATTATTGTATCAATTGCCTATTTTATTCCGCGGATTTTCTCCAGTAATATCTGGTGTGACTCTTGGTATAATATGATAGGTGATGCTGTTGACCT
>NIJG01000410.1:69570-94993 GCA_002201625.1 Euglossa dilemma
ATATTCATCGGGATAGGCTCCCTGTGGTAAGGCCTTCTGTAAAAAGTTTTACTCTATACGAACAGGTATCGATCATCAATGGTTTTACTCTGTACGTCAATATTGATACCGTGAATTGACGTATCTACTGCCAATACCCTCAAGCGGATTTAATCCCGGAGTAGCTGGCTTGACTCTCGGAATCACTAGATAGGTGATGCAATTGACTTAGCTGTGCGACTCTCAGAAATGGTGTACTCGTTCTCGAACGTTTCGACCCTCGACCTTGCTACTCATACATGAAAATAAGGTGTCCATCGGCTAAAATGTCTTGTAATTTGGTTCCGATATCACTAGTCATGGCTCTACGTACCGCGGATTAGGTTCTCGAAAGGTAACGTATTGGGGAAAAAGAATTATTTTACAGCAATTGTTAATGTTCGCCGACGATTTGACCGCATAATTTAATACTCATGCCGCTAACTAATGGGTCTATTACCAATACCATTCAGCGGATTTACTCCAGGAATGCCTCGTTTGGCTCTAGGAATTACAGGATAGGTGAAGCTACTGCATCAGCCGTTCTATTCTCAGCGAACGTGGCAACGGTCTCCCACGGTTTGACACTCGATGATCTATTTCATTCATAAAATTATGGTGCCCAAGACTAAAATATATACTCATTTGTTCCTCTGAATACCTTGTTATACACTCGATCCAGCGCGTTATGCTTTCGGACTGTAAGGTCGTCAATAAAACGGTTGACTTTATACCAATTGGAAGCGTTCTCAAACGGTCTGTCGCTCTACTTTAAATTCAAAACGTGAATGAATGTGCCTATAGCCAATACAGTTCAACGGACCTGCTTCAGGTTTGGTGGAGCTATTGACGTATCCGTTCGTCTCTAGGAGAAGGTGGTAACGTTCTCCAACTGTTTGGCACTCGATCCTCGAATTCATACAGGAAATTGAGATGCCAGTCACTAAAGTGGATACTAATCTGTTTCTCTACACACGAAGTATCACACTCGATACAGCTGGTCATGCTCTCGGATGGTTAGGCCTTCGGTAAAAGGAGTGACTCTAAACGAATTGGTAATTAACTCCTGCAAATTGTCTTCCTATTTTAATGTTCAAACCGTGAATTATCATAGCAATTGCCAATATAATTCAGCATATATTCTCCACTAATGACTGGTATGACTCTCGGTACCGTATAGTAGGGGATGTTATTAACATAGCCGTCCTACTCTCAAGGAAGTTGGTAACGATCTCGAACGGTTTGACACTCGATCTGCTTATTCATACATGAAATTAAGGTGCCCGTCACTAAACTGTATACTAATTTGCTCCTCTGACCACGAAGTTATACTCTCGATGCTGCGAGTTGGGATCTCGGAAGCAAAGGCAACAGGTAATACATTTGACTTTATACCAACTGGTAACGATCCAAAATGGTTTCACGCTCTACTTTAACATTCAGACCGTGAATTAAGGCGGTAGTTTCCAATACTCATCAGCGGATTTTCCCTCGGGAAACAGATTTATCCCCTCGTAACCACAGGACAGGTGATGCCATTTACTTAGCTGTACGACTCTGAGACAGGTTGGGAGGTTCTCAAACGGTGTGTCGTTCGATCTTGTTATTCATACGTGAAATTAATGTTCTCCTCACTAAGATGTATACTAGTATGTTCCTCTGAACACGAAGTTATACTCTGGATACTGCGGGTTAGCTGTTCGGAAGGTATGGCCTTTGGTAAATGTATGTCTCTATGCCAATGGGCAGCCATCGACAACAGGTTGATGGTCTGCGTCAATATTCACACCGCTCATCAAGGCGTGGGCTGCCAACACAGTGCAGGGCATTTGCTCCCGGATTACCTGGTGTGACTCTCGGATTCACAAGATAGGTGAAGCAATTGAGATAGCAGCTCGACTCTTACTGAAGTTTGTAACATTCTCGATAGCTTTGACTCTCGTTGTTTGTATGTATACGCGAATATGTGGTGCCTGTATGCTAAAATGTATATTAATATGCTTCCGAGAATGTTATGCAACACTGCTAGCTGTATTCTCGGAAGTTAAGGTAGTCGGTGAAGAGAATGACTTTATACGGATTGGTAATGTTCTCCGACGGCTTGACCCCATTTTTTTTGGCGCAGGGGCAATCTTCCAAAGATCTTCCCGGCCCTCTGAGGGTGCGGGGGGCCTGTGGGATTCTTAACCACTAAACCCCCTGTGGCGGTCCGTCCTTTTCGCACATGAGAGGGCCCGGGATTACAGGCAACGATTTCGCTAACCTAAGACACTGGTGCTTCCCAGTGACTTCTCCAACACTCGCTGGGCTCCACTTCGGGTTCCCAAGCCCAGTCCGCATCTTCCTCTGGCAGTACCACGTGACCACTCGCGCAGCACCGACACCTCCCTTGGCCGCGATTTCTCGATAGCCAGCGGTCCCCTCCGATCGACGGGAAGGCGTAGGACTGGAGCTCGCCTCGCCGCCGGAGGTCCTTCACCTGACGATTATCCGGGATTCCCTCAGTGGGCCGGATTAACACCGGCTTGCGGACCGACGAGCCTGGGTGGCGTTCGCCGCAACCGCCGCCCTCTTCGGAGGCGGCCGCGGGTCTAGATCCCCTCATCACCACCCCGCTACGCCACCTGCTTTAGCTGCATGACCTGCCCGCAGGATGCCACTGCTCGCCAAACGCGATCACTCACAGCCATGCTGGGTACGATGACATGGAGCGAGAGCTCCCAACCTACGAGCCGCTGGAGCTTCCTTCTCACCGGCGTCAAAGCCGGGCTCTCCTCCAGCGTGTGCTGCGCGGAGTCCACCACCGATCCGCAATGCCAACACCCTGGCGTCACCTCCTTCCAGGTAATGGGCAGATACACCCAGACGCATCCGTGCCCGGAGAGTAACTGAGTATGGTGGAATGTCCGCTTGCTGCGGCACCACATTCAGTCTTCCATTACCGGGACGATGAGCCCGACGGCCCGGTGGCGTGCGCTGTCCGGCCTGCGCAGCCGTCACTGCCACCTCTTCATGACGGACCGCCGGATCTCCATCTCCCTTTCTTCGATTTGTTCGAGATCCCCCGATCATGGACCTGTGTTCCCTAGGCGGTAGCGGCGCAGGAGCACATATGTCCACGCTGCCGCAGCCGCCAGCAGGTCCATCGGTGTGAGGCCCGCCAGTATGGCGTCCGCCTAGTGCGTGAGGGTGCGGTATCCTGTTGCGATCCTGATGGCCACCCTTCGCCAAACGCTATCCACATTTTCGCGGTTCATCTTTCTGGCCATGAGCTGTTCCGCCGACTCCGGTGCACCGTACAGGGCCATCGAGCGGATGACCCAGGCGTAGAGTCGGTGCACCCTCTCGTCCGTCCCTCCTATGTTGGGCTGCAGTCGACACCGCGTAACGCCCGACCTCTGCAGGCGGAGGCGGGCTTCTCGAAATGGTCATCGAATGTTCATCGGCCGTCCTGGATGAGGACGAGGTACTTCATTTTTCCTCCGATCTGGGCGGCCTTTCCCGCCTTTACTTTACTTCCTCCCGCTGTGGAACCAGACAGCTGACACTGCCGTCCCTCCCGGGATAATCTAAATACCTGCCGACAGGTTGTCACGAAACATAGCTGTCAGGTAGTTCGGCACTCCGTGTCGAACCAGTGCAGACCTGATTGATGTCCAGGGCAACCCGTTGAATGCATGGGGGGTGTCAAGCCCGACCGCTAAAATGTCCTCACCCCCTCGATCGACCCGTTCCGAGAGAGACTTGACCGGCAGGAGCGTTTCGATGGTCGAACGGCCCTGCCTAAAACCGAACTGACGATCGTCCAGATCCGGACCTACCGTTGAGAGGTCGGTAGTCAGTTTTCGAGCCAACACCCTGTCCAACAATATTCTGCCCTAGTCCAGCAAGTAGATCAGCCTGTACGCCGACGGAGATTGCTGGGAATTGCCAGGATTCTGCAACAATACCACCTTGACCCTCTTCCATCTCTTCGGGAATCTTCCACACTTGACGCACTCGTCGAAGAGAGCCTTTTACCTACGGCCTTATCTTCCGAGAGTCTAACCCGCTGCACCGAGTGTGTTGCGTAGTGTACACGGATACAAATTATTAGACTTATTAGTAGACGGAAGACCGATATTCACGTATTAAAAGAAAAATCGGCAGTCAATCCGTTCGGGAACGCAATCACCTTCTGTGGTAGACGAACGGCTAAGTCAAAAGCTCCACCTGTTATGTGGTTCCAAGGTGTAAACCTCGTAAGCCATGAGTAAATCCGCTGAACTGTATTGGAACTAGACACATTAATTCACTGGTTGAATATTAAAGTAGAGCGTCAAACCGTTTGAGAATGTTTCCAATTGGCATAACGACATACTATTTCCTGATACCTTTCCTTCCGAGAACATAACCGCTTCATCGAGAGTATAGCTTCGTGGTCATAGAAAGAGTTTAGAAGACATTTTAGCAGGCGGAAACCTTATTTTCATCTATGAATAGAAGATCGAGAGTTATACCGTTCGAAAGCGTTACCAGCTTCATTGAGAGTCACATATCTACGGCAATAGCATCACCAATCCTGTGACTTCGAAAGGCAAACCAATCGTTATAGGAGTAAATCCAGAGAATTATATAGGCAATTGGCATCATAATTCTCGGTATGATCATTAAGTAGAAAGTCATACTGCCCGTGGTCAATACCAATTAGTATAGAGTCACTCTTTTCACCGTAGGCCTTACCTTCCGAGAACCTGACCCGCTGTATCGAAAGTATAGCTCCGTGATTCAAGAAGCAAATTAGTATTCATGTTAGTGACGGGCAACCTAATTTGATGTATGAATAAGAAAATCGATTGTCAAACCGTTCGACAACGTTGCCGCCATCTTTGATAGTCGAACGGATCAGTCAGTAACTTCTTCTGTCCTATGATTCCGAAAGACAAACCGGGCATTCCGACAGTTCATAAGCTGTACACTATTGGTAATAGACACCTTAATTCACGGTTTGAATATTAAGGTACAGAATTTGTCCCTTGCAGAACGTTATCTATTGGTGTAATGTCAAAAGATATTGCCGAAGACCTTACCCTCCGAGAACTGAAGCAGCTGTATCGACAGTATAACATCGTGATCAGGGACACAAATTAGTATGCATTATAGTAACAGACGCCTTAACTTCATGTTTGAATTAGCAGAGATTGTTCCCACCTGTTTGGTAGGTGAACGGCTAAGTCAAATGCTTCGCCTCTCCTGTGATTCCGAGAGTGAAACGAAGTATTCCGGAAGTAAATACCCTGTGAAGTATTAGCAATAGACACTTTAATTCACCATATAAATATTAAAGTATTGAGGCGAACCATTATACAGCGCTACCTACTGGTATAGGATCAAATTTTTTACCGAATGCCTTACGTTCCGAGCACCTAACCCGTTATATCCAGAGTATAACTTCGTGCGCAGAGAATGAATGTAGTATATCTCTTAGTGATCGGCACCATAATTTCGTGTGTCAATAAGATGGTATTGCGTCAAACCAATTCGAGAATGTTATCACCTCAATGACAATCGCGCAGCTAAATCAATAGCTTCACCTATCATGTGATTCGGAGAGAAAAACCAGGTATTCACGGAGTAAGTCCGCTGAACCGTATTGGCAATGGATACTTTAATTCACGTCTCGCATATTAACGTACAGCGCCAAACCATTGGAGAACGTTACCAATTGGTATCGTGCCTACCTTCAGCCGAAAGTCCAAGCAGCGGTGAATCTAACCCGCTGTATGTTGAATATACCACCGTGTTCAGTGGAACAAGTTACTACTCATTTCAGTGACCGGTGCCTTCACTTCATGTACGAATTAGAATCTTGAGGATCAAACCACTCGAGAACATTACGACCTCCTCTGAGACTCCAACTGCTTAGTCAATAGCTTCACCATTGTTGTGACAACCGAGAGTGAAACTAGGTATATCAGGAGAAAATCTTCTGTACAGTATTGGCAGTAGACACCGTAATTCACGGTTTGAATATTATAGTAGATTGTCACTCCGATTGGGAAGGTTACCAATTGGTATAAAGTGAAACGTTATACAGAAGACCTTACCCTCCGAATATCTAATCCGCTGTATCGAGAGTGTAACATCGTGACCAGAGAAACACTTTAGTATACATTTTACTGGCGGGCACCTAAACTTCATGTAGGAATTACATGATCTAATGTCCACCCGTTCGAGATGGTTACCATATTCTTTTTGTGTCGAACGGCAAATTCAATAGCTTCACCTATCCTGTGATTCCGCGAGTCATCTCAGGTAATACGGGAGTAAATCCGCTGAACCGTATTTGCGATGGATACCCCATTTCTCGGTTTGATTATTAACGTAATGCGTCAAACCGTACCAGAACGTTACGTTTTCGTGTAAAGTCATTCTTTATACCGAATGCCTTACTTTCCGAGAAGCTATCGCGCTGTAGAGAATGTCTTGCGTAATGTTCACGGAATCAAATTTGTAGATAAGTTAGCAGACTGGCACCACATTTTTATGTATGAACAGCAAAATCGAAAGTCAAGCCGTTCGAAAATGACGCCATCTTCCTTGGTAGTCGGACGGCTAAGTCAATTGCTACATCTGTCCGGGAATTCCAAGCGACAAACCATGTATTCCGGGAGTAAATCCGCTGCACAGTATTGGCACTAGACATCCAATTGCACGGTATAAATATCAAATTACAGTGTCAAAGCATTTGAGAACGATACCAGTTGGAAAAAGTCAACTATTTTACTGAATCCCTTATGCTTCGAAAGCCTACCGCATTATATCAGGTGTATAAATTGGTTCTCTGAGGAAGAAATATGTATACCTTTTTGTGTCGAGCACCGTAATTTCATACATGAACGAAAAGATCTAGCGTCAAACGGTTCGAGAACGTTACCACCTTCTGTGAGATTCGAACGGCTAAGTCAATCGCGTCACCTATCCAGTTATTAGGCGTGTCGAAACAGGTATTCCAGGAGTCAATCCGCAGAACAGTATTAGCAACACATACGTTAATTCTCCGTATGACGTTAGTATAGAGAGTCAAGCCGTTGGTGAACACTAACAATTGATGTTAAGTCATTAATTCTACGCAATACACTTCCTTCCGAGAACCCAGCCCGCAATAGCGATTGTCTTGCTTAGTTTTCGGAGGATCAAATGAGTAGAAATTTTAGATGATGCACCCGTGATATTCATGTATGAATAGCATAATGGAGATTCAAACAGATCGAAAGCGTTACTACCTTCCTTGAGAGTCGAACGGCGAATTCAATAGCAACAACCATCCTGCGATTTTGAAGGTCAAACCAGACATTCCGGGAGTAAATTCGAATTACAGCATTGGGAATAGACGCCTTTGTTCACGGTTTGAATATTAAAGCAGGCGGTCAAGTCGTTATAGAACATTCCCAATGCATGTAGGGTTAAATTTCTTGCAGATCGACTTACCCTTCGAGAACGTCCCCTTGCCAGAATTCGCAATAGAGACCTTAATTCACGGTTTGAATATTAACGTACAGTATCAAAGCGTTGTAGTACGTTGCCAATCAGTATAGAGTCAAGCATTTCACCGAAAACCTTACCTTCGAAGAACCTATCCCGCTATATCGAAAGTATAACTTCGTGTACAGAGAAACAAATTATTACACAAATTAGTGTTCGTCACCTTAATTTCATGTACTAATTAGAAGGTCGAGGATTGAACCCTTAGAGAAAGTTACCACCATCTTACAGAATCACACATTTAAGTCTATGGCTTCATATATCCTGTGATTCCGAAAGTCACGCCATGTATTCCGAGAGTAAATCAGCTGAATAATATTGGCAGTAGATGCCTTCATTCACGGTTTATATATTAGCGTAAAGCGTCAATACCGTTGCAGAACGATACCTATTCGTATGGAGTTCAACTTTTTACCGAAGGCCTTACCTTCCGAGATTCAAACTCGTTGTATAGAGAGAATATCCTCGTATTGTATGAAACACAATAGTATACATTTTATTGATGGGCACCTTAATTTCATGTATTAAATGGAATATCGTCTGTCAAACCGACGTGGAACCTTACCGCCTTTTTGAGAGTCGATGGAAATGTCAATAGCTTCACATATCCTGTGATTCCGAGAGAAACACCTGGTATTCCAGGAGTAAATCCGCTAAACGGTATTAGTACTAGACACCATATTTGGCGGTGCAAATGTTAAAGTACGGGAACAAACCGTTGTAGAGAGTAACGTATTGGAATAGTGACAATCTTTTTACAGTAAGCCCTAGCGTCCGAGAAGCTATCCCGCTGTATAGAGAGTATAACATCGTGTTCCGCGAAGCAACTGAATACGCATTTCGTGCCGGGCACCATATTTTCGTACAGGAATGGAAAATTCGAGATTCAAACTTTTCGAGAGCGCTACCACCATCTTTGAGATTCAACCGGCTAAGTCAATAGCTTCACCGATCCTGTGATTTTGTCAGTCAAACCAGGTATTCCGGGAGTAAATCCGCTGAACAGTATTGGCAATAGTATTGGGAATGTACAGAAACAAGCCCATGTAGATGGTCACCCATTGGTACAGGGTCACACTATACACCGTGGGCCTCACTTTTCGCGAACCTAATCCGCTGTATCGAGAGTATAAATACGTGTTCGGAGAGGCAAATTAGTATTCATTTCAGTGACGGACACTTCATGCTCGTGCTTGAATTAGAAGATCGAGGGCCAAACCGTTCGATAACGTTACCACGTTCCGTGAGAGTCGAATGCCTAGTCAGTACCATCAGCAATCCTGTGCTTGCGAGAGTCAAACGAGGTATTCATTGAGTACATACGCTGAAGAATATTGGCAATGGATACCACAATTCACGGTATAACTATTTCGAAACTGAGTCAAACCGCCGGAGAACGTTATCAATTGAAATTAAGTAATTCTTTTTACCCAATATCATACCTTCCGAGAACCTGTCTCTCTCTTTCGAGTGTCTAGTTTAGTGCTCACAGAAACAATTGTGTAGACATTTCAACAGACGGACACAACAGTTTCACGTATGGATAGCAAAATCGAAGGTGAAACTGTTCGAGAACGTTAGCATCTCTTTTGAGAATCGTACTCACAATTCCATAGCTTCATCAGGCCTGTTATTCTGAGAGTCAGATCAGGAATTCCGAGAGTCTATCTGCAGTATAGTATTGGCAATAGACACTTTAACCGACGGTATAAATAGTAGTATACGTATTCGAACCACCGTAGAACGTTACCTACTGCTATATGGTCAAACATTTTACCGGATTGCTTACCCTCCGAGAAGCAATCCCCATGCAGCAAGTGTCTTGCCTAGTGTTCAACGAAAAAAACAATTAGACACTTTAGCGGACGAACATCTTAATTGCATGTGTCAAGAGGAAGACGGCGGATCAAATCGTCCGAGAATGTTTCCACCTTCGTTGACAGTCGCATGGCTAGGGCAATAACTTCACCTTTCCTGTGATTCCGAAATTCAGGACAGGTATCCCTGATGTAAATGCGCTGACCAGTATTGGCAGAATATATCTCAATTCACAGTATGAATATTAAAGTATAGTGTTGAACCGTTGTAGATCGTTACATATTGGTATGAACAAATCCACCTTATAGAAAGCCTTACCTACCGAGAAGCTAACTTACTGTATCGAGAGCATCACTTCGTGGTAGAAGGAGCAAACTAGTATAAACATTAGTGTCGGGCACCGTAATATCATGTATGGATAAGAAGATCGGAAGGCAAACTGTTCCAGAACATTGCCACAATCATTGGGAGTCGCACAGCTAAGACAATAGCTTCACCTGTCCTGTGAATGTCAGAGACAAGCCAGGTGCTCCGGGAGTAATTCAGATGAAGAGCATTGGTAATACACACTTGAATGCACATAACAAATATGAACATACAGGGTCAAGCCGATGTAGAACGTTACATATTGTCACAGAGTAAAGCATATATCGAAACCCTCACCTTACGAGAACCATACTCGCTTATCGAGAGTATAACTTCCTGTTCAGAGAATGTAACTAGTATTCATTTCAGTGACGGGTACCTGATCTTCATGTATGAATTTGAATGTCGAGGATCAAGCCGTTCGAGAACGTTGCCACCTTTCGTGAGAGACGAATGGCTAAGGCAATAGATTCACGTATCCTGCGAGTCCGAGAGCCAAACCAGGTATCCCGGAAGCAAATACGCTGGAGAGGATTGGAAATAGAGACCGTTTTCCACGGTTGGAATATTGAAACAGAGCGTTACTCCGTTTGAGATCGTTCCAGTTACCACAAAGTCACACGCTTTACCGAAAGCCTTACCGCCCGCGAATCGTAGCCGCCGTATCTAGAGTATTACTTCGTGGCTAGGGAAACACACCAGTACAAAGTTTAGTTCGGTAAATGAAGTTCATGAATGAATTATAATATCGATGTTCAAAGCGTTTGAGAACATTACCACCCACTTTGAAGGTCGAACGGCAAGGTCTACACCTTCGCCTATCCTGTGATACCGAGAATCAAACAATGTATTCTGGGTGTAAATCCGCTGTACCGGGTTGGCAATAGACACCGTAATTCACCACGTGAATACTACAGTAGAGCATCCAACCGTCTGAGAACGTAACCAATTGGCATAACGGCGTACGCTTTACTTGATATCTTACCTTCCGAGAACATAACCCGCTGCATCTTCGGATTCAGAGAAGCAAATTAGTATACATTTTAGTGACGGACAAATTAGTTTCATGTATGAATTAGAATATCGAGTGTCAAACCGTTCGAGAAAGTAACCACCTTGTTTGACGGTGGAACGGGTCAGTCAATATCTTCACCCATCCAGTTATTCGGCGTGTTGAACCAGGTATTCCAAGTGTAAATCCACTGAACAGTATTGTCAATACACACGTTGATTCTCGGTATGACATTAAAGTAGAGCGTCAAACCATTTGAGAGCTGTGGCAATTGACATAAGTCAAACACTGTACCGATGACCTTACATTCGGAGAAGCTAACCAGCGGTATCGAGAGTATAACTTCGTGATCAGAGATAGAAACTACTATTCATTTCAGTGACGGGAACCTTAACTTCATGTATGAATGAGAATATTGAGGACGAAACCGCTCAAGAACGTTGCCGCCTTCCGTGAGAGATGAACGGCTAAGTCAATAGATTCACATATCGCGTGACATCGAATGTTTACTACGGGAGTAAATATGCTGTAGAGTATTGGCACTAGACTCCGTAATTCGCGGTTTGATTATTAAAGTAGCGCGTCACACCCCCGAGAGAACGTTACTAACTGCAATAAATTCAACCGTTATACTGAATGCCAAGCCGTCTATGAAGCTATCCCGCAGTATCGAGAGTATAGCTGCGGGTTTAGGGAAACACATTAGTAGACATCTTAGTGACGGGCACCTTATCTTCATGTACGAATTAGAAGATCGATGGTCAAACAATTCGTGATCGTTACCACCATCTTTGCGAGTAGAACGCCTAAGACACTAGGTTCACCTATCCTGTTATTCCGAAAGTGAATCCAGGCATTCCGGGAGTAAATCAGCTGAAATGCAGGTACAATGAACTCCTCAATTCACGGTTTGGTCACTAATGTAGGGAGTTAACCGTCGGAGAACAATACTAATTGTTATACAATCAAACTTTTTACCAAAGGCCTTAACTTTGGAGAAGCTAGCGCGCCGCAGTGAGTGTGATGCTTCGTGCAGACCGAAAGAAGTTAGTATACATTGGAGTGAAGGGCACCTTAATTTCATGTGTCAATTAGAAGATGGAGTGTCCAACATTTCGAGATCATAACCACATTCTTTGGGAGTCGAACGACTGAGTCAATAGCTTCACCTCTCCAGTGATTCCGATACTCAAATCGGGTATTCAGGCAGTCATTCCGCAGTACAGTATTGGCAATAGAATCCTTAGTTCACGGTTTGAATATGAAAATACCTCGTCACACCGTTTGGGAACGCGACCATTTGCTATAAAGTCAAACTTTTTACCGAATATAATACCTTCCGCGAACCTATCCCGCGTCAACGAGAGTGTAACACCGTAATCAGAGGATCAAATCAGTATTCATTTTAGTGACGGCCGCATTATCTTCATGTATCAATTAGAAGGCCGAGTGTCAAACCGTTCGAGAACGTTATCACCCTCCATGAGAGACGATCGGATGAGCCTATTGCTCCACCTATCCTGTGATTCCGAGAGCAAAACTAGGCAATCTGCGAGTAAATCAACTGAACAGTATTGGCATCATACACCTTAATTCACGGTTTGTATATTATATTAGTGCGACTGTTTGTTTCTGAACGTCACCAATTTGTATAAATTTCTAACTTTTACAGAGGACCTTACCGTCCAAGGAGCTGACCCACCGTATCGAGAGTATATGTTCGTGTTCGCAGAAAAGAATGATAATTAATTTCAGTGACGGGCACCTTACTTCATGTACGAATTAGAAGATCGAGGGTCAAGCATCTCCTGAACTTTACCACCCTCTTTGAGAGTCGAACGGGTAAGACAATGGTTTCACGTATACTGCGGTTCCGAGAGCCAAACCATGTGATCCATGAGTAAATCCGCTGAAGATTATTTGCAATAGACACCATGATTCGCGGTATGCACATTAATGTAGAGCGTCACACCCGTTGGGATCGATAACAGTTTCTACAAAGTCAAGCGCTTTACCGAAAGGCTTACCGTCCGTGAAGCTAACCCGCCTTATCGAGAGTATAACATCGTGTTCAATGTAAGAAATCACTATAAGCTTTAGTGACGGGCACTTTTATTTCATGAACGAATTAGAAGCTGGAGTGTCAAATCGTTCGAGAACGTTGTCACCTTCTGTGAGAGATGAAGGGCTTAGTTAATAGCTCCACATATGCAGTGATTCGGAGAGTCAAAACAGCTATTCCTTGAAAAATTCACTGAACAGTATTGTCAATAGACACCTTAATTCACGGTTTGAATAATAAAATAGAGCGTGAAACCGTTTGAGAGTATAGCCAATTGGAAGAAAGTCAAACACATTACGGATGGCCTTACGCTCGTTGCAGCAAACTCGCCGCTTCGAGAGTGTACCGTCGTGCTCAGAGAAAGAAATAAGTAACCATTTCAGTGAGGGGCACCTGAATTTCATGTATGAATTAGAATATCGAATGCCACACCGTTCTATAACGGTATTACATTCCTTGTTAGGCGCAGAGCTAAGTCAATAGCTTCACCTATTCCAAGATTCCAAGATTCATCCCATGTATTCCGGGAGTAAGTTCGCTGACCAATTCTTGCAATTGACACATTAATTCACGGTTTGATTATTAACATAAAGCCTCAAAATGTTGCAGAACGTTATCTATTCATATAAAGTCGTTCTATTTACAGAATTCATTACCTTCCGAGAAACTATCGCGCTGTAACGAGTGTCTAGCATAATGTTCACGGAAACAAATTATTAGGCATGTTTTCAGTTGGGCACTACATTTTCATGTATAATTAGCAAAATGGGGAGTAAATCCGTTAGAAAACGATGCCACCATCTTTGGGAGTCGAACGGCTAAGTCAGTAGCTTCACCTGTCCCGTGATTCCGAGAGCCAAGCCACGTATTACTGGTGTAAATCTACTGAACTCTATTGGCAATAGACAGCTTAATTCACGGTTTGAATATTGAAGCAGAGCGCCCAGCCGTTGTAGAAAAATGCTCATATGTGCAGGGACAGGCTCCATACAGAATGACTTTCACGCCGAAAAACTAACTCGCTGTATCGGGATTATCACACCATGATGTTAGGAACGAACTAGTATACCTCTTTGTGCCTAGATCGTACATTGCATACATGAATTTGAATATCGAGGGCCATTCCGTTCGAGAACGTTACGGCCTTCTTTGAGGGACGTACGGCAGATTCAATAGCTTCACCTATCCTGTGGATCCGAGAGTNATACCTTCCGCGAACCTATCCCGCGTCAACGAGAGTGTAACACCGTAATCAGAGGATCAAATCAGTATTCATTTTAGTGACGGCCGCATTATCTTCATGTATCAATTAGAAGGCCGAGTGTCAAACCGTTCGAGAACGTTATCACCCTCCATGAGAGACGATCGGATGAGCCTATTGCTCCACCTATCCTGTGATTCCGAGAGCAAAACTAGGCAATCTGCGAGTAAATCAACTGAACAGTATTGGCATCATACACCTTAATTCACGGTTTGTATATTATATTAGTGCGACTGTTTGTTTCTGAACGTCACCAATTTGTATAAATTTCTAACTTTTACAGAGGACCTTACCGTCCAAGGAGCTGACCCACCGTATCGAGAGTATATGTTCGTGTTCGCAGAAAAGAATGATAATTAATTTCAGTGACGGGCACCTTACTTCATGTACGAATTAGAAGATCGAGGGTCAAGCATCTCCTGAACTTTACCACCCTCTTTGAGAGTCGAACGGGTAAGACAATGGTTTCACGTATACTGCGGTTCCGAGAGCCAAACCATGTGATCCATGAGTAAATCCGCTGAAGATTATTTGCAATAGACACCATGATTCGCGGTATGCACATTAATGTAGAGCGTCACACCCGTTGGGATCGATAACAGTTTCTACAAAGTCAAGCGCTTTACCGAAAGGCTTACCGTCCGTGAAGCTAACCCGCCTTATCGAGAGTATAACATCGTGTTCAATGTAAGAAATCACTATAAGCTTTAGTGACGGGCACTTTTATTTCATGAACGAATTAGAAGCTGGAGTGTCAAATCGTTCGAGAACGTTGTCACCTTCTGTGAGAGATGAAGGGCTTAGTTAATAGCTCCACATATGCAGTGATTCGGAGAGTCAAAACAGCTATTCCTTGAAAAATTCACTGAACAGTATTGTCAATAGACACCTTAATTCACGGTTTGAATAATAAAATAGAGCGTGAAACCGTTTGAGAGTATAGCCAATTGGAAGAAAGTCAAACACATTACGGATGGCCTTACGCTCGTTGCAGCAAACTCGCCGCTTCGAGAGTGTACCGTCGTGCTCAGAGAAAGAAATAAGTAACCATTTCAGTGAGGGGCACCTGAATTTCATGTATGAATTAGAATATCGAATGCCACACCGTTCTATAACGGTATTACATTCCTTGTTAGGCGCAGAGCTAAGTCAATAGCTTCACCTATTCCAAGATTCCAAGATTCATCCCATGTATTCCGGGAGTAAGTTCGCTGACCAATTCTTGCAATTGACACATTAATTCACGGTTTGATTATTAACATAAAGCCTCAAAATGTTGCAGAACGTTATCTATTCATATAAAGTCGTTCTATTTACAGAATTCATTACCTTCCGAGAAACTATCGCGCTGTAACGAGTGTCTAGCATAATGTTCACGGAAACAAATTATTAGGCATGTTTTCAGTTGGGCACTACATTTTCATGTATAATTAGCAAAATGGGGAGTAAATCCGTTAGAAAACGATGCCACCATCTTTGGGAGTCGAACGGCTAAGTCAGTAGCTTCACCTGTCCCGTGATTCCGAGAGCCAAGCCACGTATTACTGGTGTAAATCTACTGAACTCTATTGGCAATAGACAGCTTAATTCACGGTTTGAATATTGAAGCAGAGCGCCCAGCCGTTGTAGAAAAATGCTCATATGTGCAGGGACAGGCTCCATACAGAATGACTTTCACGCCGAAAAACTAACTCGCTGTATCGGGATTATCACACCATGATGTTAGGAACGAACTAGTATACCTCTTTGTGCCTAGATCGTACATTGCATACATGAATTTGAATATCGAGGGCCATTCCGTTCGAGAACGTTACGGCCTTCTTTGAGGGACGTACGGCAGATTCAATAGCTTCACCTATCCTGTGGATCCGAGAGTTACATTAGGTATATCAGGAGTTAATCCGCTGTATACTATTGGCATTAGGCAACATAATTCACAGCTTGAATGTTAAAGTAGTGTGTCAATAATTTTGTTATCGTTAACAATTGATATACGTCAAACGTCTTGCTGAAGACCATACCCACCGAAAGGCAAACCCCCTGTATTGGGAGTATAACGTCATGCTCAGAGGTACAAATTAATATACATATTAGTGACTGGCATCTTAATTTCATGATTAAATTATAAGATCGAACGTAAAGCTGTTCGATAACGTTTCCACCTTAGTGGAGAATCGAACGCCTCATTTGTTAGATTCACCTGTCCTATGATTCCGGAAGTTGAGTCAGACGTTCCGGGCGAAAATCCGCAGCACAGTATTGGCATTAGACACCTTAAGTCGCTATTTTAGTATTAAAGTAGAGCGTCACTCAAATTGAGAACGATACCAATTGCCAAAAGCCAAACACTTTACTGAAGACCTTACGCCCCGAACGTCTAATCCTCTGCATCGACAGTATAACATGGTTCCCAGAGCAACATATTGCTGTACATTAGAGATAAGTGCACCTTAATTTAATGTGTCAATTGAAAGATAGGTAGTCAAGCTGTTCTAGAACGATACCACCATCTTTGGGTGTCAGATGTCTATGTCAATGGCTTCACCTATCCTATGAGTCCGAGAGTTAAACCAGTTTTTCCGGGAGTAAATGCCCTGTGCAATATTGGCAATAGTCACCTATATTCTCGGTTTGAATATTAAAGTAGGACGACAATCCCTTTATGAAAGCAAGTATATGGTATAAAGTCAAACGTTGTATTGAAGACCCTGCCTTCCAAATGCATATCCCGCTGCACCGAGAGCATATCATCGTGTTCAAGGGAACAAATTAGCATACATTTTAGTGACGGGCACCATACTTTCATGCATGAATAAGAAGACCGAGTGTCAAACCTCTCGACATCGTTTCCACCTTCTTTGAGAGTCAAACCGCTAAGTCAATAGCTTCACGTATCCTTATATTCCTATGGTTGAACGATGTGTTCCGAAAGTCAATCCGCTATAGACTATTGGCGATGGACACCATAATTCACGGTTTGAATATTAAAGTGGAGCGTGAAACCGTTTGAGAAGGTTTACAGTTGGTAAAAAGTCAAACGTTTTATCAATTACCATACCTACCGAGAACCCATCCCGCTCCAGCGAGTGTGTCGCTTAGTGTAATCGGAAACAAACTAGTAGAAATTTTAGCAGACGGACGCCTCACTCTCATGTATGAATTGAAAAATTGGCAGTGAAACCGTTCGAGAACGTTACCACCTTCTTTGAGAGTCGAACATCTAAGTCAATAGCTGCACATATTCTGTGATTCCGAAAAGTAAATCAGGTTCACAAGAATAAACCGCAAATTAATGTGTCTAAAGCCAATACCTTTCTGCGGACTTACTCCCGGAATTGCTGTGTTTGACTTTCGGAATCACAGGAGTGGTAGAGCTAGTGACTTAGTTGTGCGTCTCTCAAAGAAGGTGGTATCGTTATCGAACGGTTTGACCGTCGATCATAAGTGTTAACTAATTTTGTATCCCTCGCTACAAGGTAATACTATCAATACATCAGGATAGCACCTCGGAAGGTAAGCTATTCGGTAGGATGAATGACTTTATTCCAATTCGTAACGGTGTCAAATGGATTGACGCTCCGTTTTAACACTTAAGCCGTGAATTGGGTTGTCTACTGGCCACTCTGTTCATTGGGTTTGCTCCCGCAGTACCTGGTTTGACTCTCGGAATGATAGAAGATGTGAAGCAATTCACACAGTCGTTCGAATCTCAAGGATGGTGGTCACGTTCCCGAACCGTTTGACACTCGATCTTCTAATTCATACAAGAAGTTATTGTGCCCGTCACAGAAATGAATACTAATTTCATTCCGTGAACACGATCTTCAACTCTCGAAGAAGCCACTGTTGTCGCGGAAGGTAAGGCCTTCGGTATAACATTTGACTGTAATCCAATTGGTATCGATCTCAGACGGTTTGACGCCCCAGTCTAATATGAAATCCGTGAATTAAGGTATGTAATGCCATTACTGTTCAGCAGATTTAGGCCCGGAATATCTGTTTACCCTCTCCGAATCACGGGATAGGTGATGTTATTGGCTTAACCGTTCGTCTCCCACAGAATGCGGCAACGTCCTCGAACTGTTTGACCCTCGATCGTCTAATTCGTACATTAAATGATGTTGCCCGTCGCTGAATTGAATTCACTAACTTCTTTCTCTTAGCACGATGTTATTCTCTCCATATGGCGGGTTAGCTTCTCCGAAGGTTGGGCCGTCGGTAAAATGTTTGACTCTATACCAATAGGTATCGTTCTTCATAAGTTTATCATTCCGCTTTAATATTCAGATCTTGAGTTATGTTGCCTATTGTCAATAGTGTTCAGCGGACTTACACACAGAATACCCAGTTTGACTTTCGGGATAACAGGATACATGAAACTACTGCCTTATACGGTCGACTCTCTAACAAGGTGGTAACGTTCCCGATCGGTTAGACCCTGGATCTTCTAATTCATAGATGAAACTACGGTGGCCGTCACTAAAATGTAAACTAATTTGCATCTCTGAACACGAAATCATACTCGCGATACAGCGGGTTAGTTTCTGGGCGGGTAAGGTCTTCGCTATAGTGTTTGTTTTTATACCAATACGTAACGTTCTCAGACATTCTCACGCCCTACATTAATATTCACACCATGGATTAAGGTGTCCATTGTCAATACAGTTCAGCGTATTTACTCCAGCAATACGTAGTTTGACACTCGGAATTACAGGATGGGTGTCGTTACTGACTTAACCGTGCGGCCCACAAGAAATGTGCACACGTTCTCCAACGGTTTGACTTTCGATCATATAATTCATGAAATGCAAATGCCCGCCACAAAAGTGTGTACTAATTTGGTTCTCTGAACACGAAGATAAGGCCTTCGATAAAGTGTTCGACTCTATAACTGAGCGTAACGCTCTTCCACGGTTTGACTCCCTGTATTATTATACACGCCGCGAATTGAGATGTCCATTGCCAATATTATTCAGCGGATTTTCTCCCGGTTTTACTTTCGGAATCACAGGGTACGTGAAGCCATTCGGCACTCATACAAGGTGTTATCGGTCACGAACGCTTTGACCCTCGCTTTTCTAATTCATACATGAAATTAAGGTGCACGTCACGAAAACGTATATCAATTTACTCCAAAACTCCAAAAACTGTTCACCGAATTTACTCCCGGAATACATGGTTAGACTCTTTTAATCACGGAATAGATGAAGCTGTTAAATTAGCCGTTCGAATGTTAAAGATGGTGGCAACGTTCTCGAAAGGTTTGACCCTCGCTCTTCTAATTCATACATGAAATTAAGGTGCTCGTCAAGAAAACGTATATCAATTTGTTCCGCTGATCACAATGTTATACTCTCGATATTGCGGGTTAGTCTTTCGGTGTGAAAGGTTTTCAGTAAGACATTTGGCTTCATAGGAATTGGTAACGATCTCATTCATATTGATGCCCTACTTTAACATTAAAATTTTGAAACAAGGTTTCTAGTGCCAATACTGTTCAGAGTATTACTCCCAGAATACATCGCTTGACTTTCGTTATCACAGAATGGGTGAAGCTATTATCTCAGATGTACGACTCTTAAAGAAGTTGGGATTATTCTCGAACGGTTTGTCTCTCGTTTTATTTATTGAAGGCGAAAATAATGTGTACATCTCCTAAAATATCTTCTAATTTCTTTCGCTGGGCACTCGGCAAGACACTTGCTACAGCGGGTTTGGTTTTCGGAGGGTGAAGTACCCGGTCAAATGTTTCACTTTACACCTATAGGTAATGTTTTTCATAGGAATGACTCAATTTTAATATTCACACAGTGAATTTTGGCATGTATTGCTAATTCTGTACAATGGATTTACTTCCGAAATACCTGGTTCGTCTCTCGGAATCACAGGAGAGGTGAAGATATTTTCTTTGCCTCTTGATTCCAAAATGGTGTTAACGGTCACGAACAGATTGACCCTAGATCTTCTAAATCATACCAGAATTGAAGGCGCTCCTCACTAAAACGTACACTAGTTTGCTTCCCCGAATACGAAGATATACCCTCGATACAGCGAGATACCTTCTCGGATGGTATGGTCTTCGGAAAATTGTTTGGCTCTATACTAATACGTAACGATCTACAGAGGTATGACGGTGTGCTATAATATTTCTACTGTGAGATATGGTGCCTAGTGCCAATATTGTTCACCAGATTTGCTCCCGGAATCCCTCATTTGACACCAGGAATCATGGGGTAGGAGTAGCTGTTGACATAGCCGTTTCATTCTCAGAGGAGGTAACGTTTTCGAACGGTTTGACGCTCGAACTTCTAGTTCAATACATGAAATTCGGGTGCCCGTCACTAAAATACCTACCGATTCGCATCGCGGAAAACGAAGTAATATCCTCGATATAGCGGGTTCGATTCTCGAAAGGTAAGGCCTTCGGTAAAAAGGATGTCTTCATAGCGATATGTAACGTTCTGCATCAGTTTGACACTGAACTTTAATACTCGTACAGTGAAGGAAGGTGTTTTTTGCAAAATCCTGTTCACCGCATTTACTCCTGGAACACCTGGATGGAATTTCGAAATCACAGCATAGGTGATGCTACTGACGTAGTTTTGCGACTCTTAAGGATGGTGGCGCCGGTCTCGAGAGGCCTGACTCTCGATTTTGATATTCATCTATGGAAATAAGGTGTGCGTCTGCAAAAGTGTCTACTAATTTTTTCCGAGTACATTAAGCAAGGCACTCCGTTCACCGGGCTAGGCTTCTCGGAAGTTAAGGCCTTCAGTAAAAAGTTTGACTCTGTACGAATAGGTAACGATCAACATAGGTGGGGCGCTCTACTTAAACATTCAAACCTTGAATTAAGGTGTCGATTGCCAATGCCTGCCATGGGATTTACTCCCGAAACAGCTGATGACTTTCGGAATCACAAGATAGATGAAGTTATTGATTTTGCCGTCCGACTGTCAATGAATGTGGTACCATTCTCCATCGGTTTGACTCTAGATCTTCTAATTTATACATGAGATTAAGATGCATGTATATTTAAATGAATAGCAATTCCTACTTCTGGTCAGTATGTCTCTCGATACAGCGTGATAGTTCAGCGGAGGGTAAGGTTTTCGGTAGAACGTTTGACATAAATCCAATTGGAAACGCTCTCAAACGGTTTGCCGCTCTACTTTCATTCTCGTACCGTGAATTAAGGAGCCTGTTGACAACACTGTTTAGCGGATTTATTCTCGGAATACCAGCATTGACTCTCGGAATCACAGGAGAGGTGAAGCTACTGACATGACCATTCGTATCTCACAGTCGGTTGTAACGTTCCTGTACTGTTTGACCCTCGATTTGCTAATTCATACATGAAATTATGGAGCCCGTCAGAAAATTTTTTACTAGTTAGCTTCTCTGGACACGAAGTAATACTCGCGATACAGACGGTTAGTATGGCGGAGGGCACGGCGATCGGTATAAAGTTTGAGTCAATATGAGTAGGTAAAGCTCTACAACCGTTTGACTCTATACCATAATATTAATACGGTGAAATATGCTGTCCATTGCCAATACTACTCAGCGGATTACTCCCGGAATGCCTGGTATGACTCTCGGATGTATAGAATAGGTGAAGCTATTGACTTAGCCTTTCGTCCCTCACAGAAGTTTGGAGCTTTCCCGAACAGATCGACTCGGGATTTTCTAAATGTAACATGATGATAAGGTGCACGTCACTGAAATGAAGACCAATTTCCTTTTCTGAATACGAAGTTGTACTCTCGATACAGCGGGATAGATTTTCGGCTGGTAAGGTCTTCTGTAAAACGATTGACTATAGAGGAATTCGTAATGTTCTACAACGGTTTGACGGTCTGCATTAATATTCGAACAGTGAGTTGAAGTGTCCATTGCCAGTGATGTACAGCGTATTTACTCCCGAAATATCTGGTTTGACTTTAGGTATCACAGGATATGTGAAGCTATTTACTTAGCCGTTCGGTTCTTAGAGATGATGGTAACGTTCTCGAACCGTTAGACCCTCGACCTTCTGATTCATACATGAAATGAAGGTACCCGTCACTGAAATGGTGGCAAATTTCTTTCTCAGATCGCGAAGTTATATTCCCTTTACAGCGGGTTAGGTTCTCGAAAGGTAAGGTCTTCGGCAGAAAATTTGACTCTATACCAAAAGGTAATATTGTCAAATAGTTTGACTCTCCATTTTTATATTCGTGCCGTGAATATAAAAATTCACTATTGTCACTATTGTTCAGGGGACTCCCGGAATACCTGGTTTGAATCACAGCACCGCAGGATAGGTGATGCTATTGACTTAGCTGTGCATCTCTCGGAAGAGTTGGTAACATTCACGAACGGTTTGACGCACGACCTTCTTGTTGGTGCGCGCAATTAAGGTGCGTGTCACTATAATACATAATACTTTGATTCTCTGAACTCGAAGTTATACTCTTGATACTGCCGGTTATGTTCTCGGAAGGTAGGGCCTGCGATATGTAGTTTTACTCTATACCAATAGGCAACGTTCTCCCTCGGTTTGACGCTCGATCTTCTTATTCATACATCAAACTAAGGTAGTGATACTCTCGATACTGCGGGTCAGGTTCTCAGAGTGTAAAGTCTTCGGTAAACAGTATGACGTTATACCAATTCGTAACGTTATGAAATGGATCGACGGTCTACATTAATATTCAAACTGTGGATTCGGGTTTCTATTGCCAATATGCAACAACGGATTTATTCCCGATATACCTGGATTGACTCTAGGAATCACAGGATAGATGAAGCTATTGACTTAGCTGTGATACCCTCGAAGAAGGTCATAACGTTCTGGAACGGTTTGCCTCCCAATCAACTAATTCAAACATGGAATTACNATATCCTCGATATAGCGGGTTCGATTCTCGAAAGGTAAGGCCTTCGGTAAAAAGGATGTCTTCATAGCGATATGTAACGTTCTGCATCAGTTTGACACTGAACTTTAATACTCGTACAGTGAAGGAAGGTGTTTTTTGCAAAATCCTGTTCACCGCATTTACTCCTGGAACACCTGGATGGAATTTCGAAATCACAGCATAGGTGATGCTACTGACGTAGTTTTGCGACTCTTAAGGATGGTGGCGCCGGTCTCGAGAGGCCTGACTCTCGATTTTGATATTCATCTATGGAAATAAGGTGTGCGTCTGCAAAAGTGTCTACTAATTTTTTCCGAGTACATTAAGCAAGGCACTCCGTTCACCGGGCTAGGCTTCTCGGAAGTTAAGGCCTTCAGTAAAAAGTTTGACTCTGTACGAATAGGTAACGTTCAACATAGGTGGGGCGCTCTACTTAAACATTCAAACCTTGAATTAAGGTGTCGATTGCCAATGCCTGCCATGGGATTTACTCCCGAAACAGCTGATGACTTTCGGAATCACAAGATAGATGAAGTTATTGATTTTGCCGTCCGACTGTCAATGAATGTGGTACCATTCTCCATCGGTTTGACTCTAGATCTTCTAATTTATACATGAGATTAAGATGCATGTATATTTAAATGAATAGCAATTCCTACTTCTGGTCAGTATGTCTCTCGATACAGCGTGATAGTTCAGCGGAGGGTAAGGTTTTCGGTAGAACGTTTGACATAAATCCAATTGGAAACGCTCTCAAACGGTTTGCCGCTCTACTTTCATTCTCGTACCGTGAATTAAGGAGCCTGTTGACAACACTGTTTAGCGGATTTATTCTCGGAATACCAGCATTGACTCTCGGAATCACAGGAGAGGTGAAGCTACTGACATGACCATTCGTATCTCACAGTCGGTTGTAACGTTCCTGTACTGTTTGACCCTCGATTTGCTAATTCATACATGAAATTATGGAGCCCGTCAGAAAATTTTTTACTAGTTAGCTTCTCTGGACACGAAGTAATACTCGCGATACAGACGGTTAGTATGGCGGAGGGCACGGCGATCGGTATAAAGTTTGAGTCAATATGAGTAGGTAAAGCTCTACAACCGTTTGACTCTATACCATAATATTAATACGGTGAAATATGCTGTCCATTGCCAATACTACTCAGCGGATTACTCCCGGAATGCCTGGTATGACTCTCGGATGTATAGAATAGGTGAAGCTATTGACTTAGCCTTTCGTCCCTCACAGAAGTTTGGAGCTTTCCCGAACAGATCGACTCGGGATTTTCTAAATGTAACATGATGATAAGGTGCACGTCACTGAAATGAAGACCAATTTCCTTTTCTGAATACGAAGTTGTACTCTCGATACAGCGGGATAGATTTTCGGCTGGTAAGGTCTTCTGTAAAACGATTGACTATAGAGGAATTCGTAATGTTCTACAACGGTTTGACGGTCTGCATTAATATTCGAACAGTGAGTTGAAGTGTCCATTGCCAGTGATGTACAGCGTATTTACTCCCGAAATATCTGGTTTGACTTTAGGTATCACAGGATATGTGAAGCTATTTACTTAGCCGTTCGGTTCTTAGAGATGATGGTAACGTTCTCGAACCGTTAGACCCTCGACCTTCTGATTCATACATGAAATGAAGGTACCCGTCACTGAAATGGTGGCAAATTTCTTTCTCAGATCGCGAAGTTATATTCCCTTTACAGCGGGTTAGGTTCTCGAAAGGTAAGGTCTTCGGCAGAAAATTTGACTCTATACCAAAAGGTAATATTGTCAAATAGTTTGACTCTCCATTTTTATATTCGTGCCGTGAATATAAAAATTCACTATTGTCACTATTGTTCAGGGGACTCCCGGAATACCTGGTTTGAATCACAGCACCGCAGGATAGGTGATGCTATTGACTTAGCTGTGCATCTCTCGGAAGAGTTGGTAACATTCACGAACGGTTTGACGCACGACCTTCTTGTTGGTGCGCGCAATTAAGGTGCGTGTCACTATAATACATAATACTTTGATTCTCTGAACTCGAAGTTATACTCTTGATACTGCCGGTTATGTTCTCGGAAGGTAGGGCCTGCGATATGTAGTTTTACTCTATACCAATAGGCAACGTTCTCCCTCGGTTTGACGCTCGATCTTCTTATTCATACATCAAACTAAGGTAGTGATACTCTCGATACTGCGGGTCAGGTTCTCAGAGTGTAAAGTCTTCGGTAAACAGTATGACGTTATACCAATTCGTAACGTTATGAAATGGATCGACGGTCTACATTAATATTCAAACTGTGGATTCGGGTTTCTATTGCCAATATGCAACAACGGATTTATTCCCGATATACCTGGATTGACTCTAGGAATCACAGGATAGATGAAGCTATTGACTTAGCTGTGATACCCTCGAAGAAGGTCATAACGTTCTGGAACGGTTTGCCTCCCAATCAA
>NIJG01000410.1:121578-133074 GCA_002201625.1 Euglossa dilemma
GAAATAAATACCGACCAGAACAAGGTACAGTTATCTGTCGATATACAGACGCATCTGTTAACTCGTAACGTTAAATAAAGACGATTTATAAAAAATTGCCCGATATAATAAAACAATGGTATGTATCAGGTCTAGTAATAATTAATGTCGTTTTCCAATATATTTTTAAAACTAATTTATTTAATCGAAACAAAAGAATTTAATCAACGATATAATTGCCGTTGTTTTCAACTACTCGTACCCAACGCGCAGGTAGCATCTTAATTCATCTGTTGCAATATTCCTGCGATTTTCATTAAAATAATTCGTTCCAGGCATTTTTCAGGCTCTCTTTGTTACTGAAATGTTTTCCAAGATGAAGATTTGTCAAGGAACGAAACAAATAATAATCGTAAGGGGCAATATCAGGAGGAAATGCATGTTCAGTGCGAATTTCCTATCCGAACACGCGTAGTTCATCCTTCGTGATTCTGGCAGTATGCGGTGCTACGTTATGACGAAGAATTACGCCTTTTACGATTTTCAGTGCGTGTTCTTTTCCTCTAGCCAACCTTTCAAACTGTTCAATGCACAATTCGCATCAACATCTTGACCCAGAGTAGTACAGATATTTTTCGCAGCCTTCCTTGCTTTCTTCCGAATGGAACTCGTAAATCTTGCAATTCCAAATATGCTTTTCATTTGCCATCAGTCTAACCCTAGATGCCGGAAATAAAACAGTTAAAATGCAAACTTTTTGCGGCAAAACGTGTTAAATACACTTCGCGCTTTCCGTAATAATTGACCACGTGTTAAACTGTCTTAAACATTCGGGAGACTACTCGTTAAAATTCTACACTATACTTTTATAGAAAGCTGATAAAGTAATGGAACCAGGACAAAAATATATTCTACGATCAGGAAATTCTAACAGTATGTCCTTGTAACGTATTTATATCTATATTTTATGTTTAAAAACACAATGTAAAATATATGAGATGCATATTTGGTCATTGGTAAGTGTCGTACCGTTACTGCATGGTATCGAAACATACGTATGTAATCTATGGTTATTATTCATATATAAAGTTGTAGATAGCTTAGCTTTGATTAATTCTACCGAATTATATCGGTTTGAATAGAAGAGACCAAGTAATGTGGAATAAGTAAGTATGTTAGCTCGTTGCCGACGACGACTTTTTCGTTTGTGTCTGGTAGAAGGACGAGGTGATTTTCGCGATTATATCGAGTGTCTTACATGGTACAATAAAATGGTCTTACATATAAATTATGTAACAAAAACGTTATATTTCGATAGTATATCCATATTTACATCTTTGAGAATATAACTTTACAAAAATTATGATCTGCAATTTCGTTTCGTATGACATTTTAGAAAACATTAACCAAGATGCATTCTTAGCTCATCTGGGCAAGTATCTCAATAATGGATCGTCTTTTGTCTTCCACCTGGTTTATTTCAACTGGAACAGACATTTGTATCCCTCTGTGTACCAGTAAGAATTACTTGATGCTTTCTGCTTATACGAATTTCATTGGAGTGGGAGGTCAATTTTGAAGCTCGAACTCGTCTGATGGTTGAAAATCTCTTCTCAATTTGTTGACCAACATTTTTCGAATATGCAAATGTGTAAGTGGTTGTTTGTTTCTCCACCTTTTAATTGTTTGTGGAAAATGTACGAATTATTTATACATATTTTCTATCTCGAAAAAAATAGTTTACCCTACAATCACGGACTTCCTCGTAAATTAGTACGTCGAACAATCTGCCAGATCAATGCCGTCCATGACTATGGTATAATTTATGGCAGAACTGAGTTTTCTAACCACAGTTTGAGTGCATTGGGATTATGCATTTGAAATTGTGAAATAAGTATGATCTATATTCTCGTTCAAATCTTTTATTTCGCAAGAAAGTATACGTTGCATTACGTGACACAGTTCGCCTAAGCCCCCAATTCTAATCTAATGTATATATAAACAATCCTTCCCGGAATTTCGATCTTGTAAACCAATAAAATTTTTCACAACTTATATCCCAAATTGATGTTTGGAGATTACGCGAATTATCTTTTCAGCAGAACACCATGCAGGATTATCCGTTCAACGGTACTCATTTCAGCATAGTAATAATTTGTCAATAGCGTGACGAAACTCTTTATATTTCGACGATAAAATTACATTATTATTTCTACTATACTCTGGCATTGATTTTCCTTTTCGAAAATTGACACTTCGTGTGAAGGAAGAAAGGAATGGTTTAAAGACCAATAGCGTGTTTCTATCAGTTGGAAATAACGAAATCTAACATAAACACCGACTGCGCCACTCACTCGCCACCCGTCCTTCTACGCGAAACGTCCTAGCGACCGAAGGTATCCTTTCGGTGCAAAGAATTATTTTAATATCGTTCACATTGAGATAAGTACGGACTATGCTTTATCGACGATAATGAAAACAATGAGATAAATAAGACTGTACTTTAAGGTGTTGCGAATATGAGAGAATTAAAAGCAACATTAGTACGAATGGTATTATTAATTTATGGTAAAGAAGAAAGCAGATGACATGGACACTGGGGGTAATCGTCGTTGATTCTTCTATGGATCCGAGTGCAAAATATCTTACAAGGAATCTGCAGGTCCACCGTGAGTCTAATACTGAATATGTTGCCCAATTTCCTTAGAATTAAGTATCGAATTGGCGTACGGCAATACTCGATACAATATAAAGAAATTTCCTGCAAATATAAAATAACGACATTATAAATAATTCATTACCATTCTTACTCTCATTGAGCCTCACGTGTTTAGTTCTTACATTTCCTGCTGTATGAGTCCACACCTGTAACCATGTGTGTGGTTACTTTAACATACTATGATACATTCTGTGGAGAAATCAGAAGTAAACGTTACACAGTATTTACTCATTTCAGTACAATGTACTCTTACGGATTTGCATATACAGGGATGGACAAAAGTATAGACACACCATGAATGTACCGATTCAAGTGTAAATGTAATAAAATGTAATAAAATAATTTTTTTTTGCTAAAAACTTCTGATTGTCGTTTATGTCACTAATATATGTGCACATATGTCCATGTGTGCTACAACTGCATGTATTTATCGGATTTGATTTAACAGAAACTCCTTCCGGCGCCGAATGTACCTACCCTTTCTCGCAAGTATAAACAAATATTTTGCATTCTTTAAAGGCGATTTCTGCTAATATAGTTAGAACATACAAAGTACTAATACCAGGGACTATTGATTGTGCTTACCCGCCTACGCGTAGAGGTAGAGGGGCGGGCAGGGACAGGCAAGAAGCATTTGGAATTTTTATTATCGCATCTTTGGAATAAGAAACCGTCTAAGCGGTCTTTCGACGCCCCACCGTCTACGTGAAAAAGTCTGCCATTCAACACCGCGCGGACAATGCATTGGCATAGGTTGAACAAGCATTTGGTATCAAGGTTGATCACGCGCAGTACGGCCCTGTCACTGGTAGTATAGCCGCGAGGCAGATAAACACATCTTACGCATAGAAAATAAATATTTTACCGTCCTGTCAGCAATGCAGATCATTCCTACATTTCCGCTGTATGATTTTTTCTTCGAAAAAGTCTACAGAATACGATACCGTATACCATACTCGTACTGTACAAATAACTTTTTGTTAAAGTATATGAATAGTGCTTAGAACGTACGCTCAGCGGTATATTTTTAAATTTGGGAGTTTAATTTCAGGTATTCACAAGCGTAAATAATTATAGTTATGCATATCGGTAAACTGGGGAAACTCCCGTCTTTCTTATAATATAAGAACCAGCATCCTAAGATATTTAGTTTTTGTGTAATCTTTCAATTTTTGTCAAAAATCGCTCGTTTTAAAAAATACCCGACCGTGCGCGTCACAGACAACCGCTCGGTTTCCAACGCGCTCGGGATAGCCAAGCTGCGCTCTCCACCGCGCGTATTTCGGCAGTACCGCGGAATAAAATTCACTATTTGAACTCAAAAATGTCCGAAAACTAGTCATGTGAGCAATTATACATCACGGAAACAATTTCGTTTAACGATTTCACATATTATTTATACAACACAATAGATTAAAAATTTATAACAATTATTTTCTAATGGTTTTTCAAAAAGTATAGGCAACAAAATCAGGAAATCCAGGACATTTCAGATGACTAAGGATAAATAAGACGACCCAAACATGAAGTAAATGAAGAGTAATATATTCTACTATTGTTTTTTCGTACGGTATTGTTCAGAACATTGTAATTTATGTAATGGCACTATACAAAAATCGCAAATATATCGGGTATAACCCGATTTTTTATTTGCAGAGCATACTCTGAAGCTCCGGTGAGGATATTTTGTCTTCCTATTTGTTATAATTAGTACTAACCTATGTTCTTTAAAATCTTGAGATAATCGTTCTGATGGGTCATGTCTCGGTGCTCGTCTTGTTGCACTACGTTCGATGGTCCTGCCTGTTCGATGTCATTATTTTGAATTCCATCCTATTTTGATTCCAGCAGTGCTATTGACACTTGGAGTAAAAATTTTTATACGTCGTCCTATCATGGCTTGTTTGTTTGTAGACTGAAGAGGAGTTAGGATGAGCAGCGTTAAAAAAGTAGGGTGTACTGCCTTTTTAGTCCACTCCGTGCTTTTTCGGAGAATATTACAACATGACAAGTACTGATCTATGCGATCAACTCCTTTCATATGTCCATTGTATTCCACAACAGATTTGGGTTTTTTTGTCACCCCTGACCAATGTGGAACGTCAACCATTTCTGCCGAATGTATTGTCGAAATGGTTCTGACGGTTCGGTTCTAAGCAGTCTGTCGGACGTGTAAAAGGACTTGCCCCTTTCTCGCAAATTTCGTTTCAGTTTTCTTCAATGCAACGATTCTTAAATTCCTCGGTATTCCTCTATTTATTCTAATTGTTCCGCAAACTGTTATCTTTTTCTGATGATGCAGTTCGGCTGTATGCACGCTATTGCAATAATTGCAATAATTGCAAACCCACATATGGACCGTATTTTCTAGCATCGCTTGTGAGCCTGAATATACCTTGAATTTGAAAATATATCCAGATGCCTCATCGCAGAGCATCCGCACAGAATCCCATATTTTACGATTTTTGCGGGATTATACGTGCGGGAAAATAATCTGCCCCGCCAAGGTATTACGCGTTCATCTAATGATGGCTGCTGCTTTGGTGTATACATAGTCTGGAACTTGTGTGGCATATAAATGAGAACATCTATAATTTTGTACAAACTATCTGATTTAACATGCAATAGATCATTATTGCAAAAATGCCACATACGCCAGATCTACATAAATCTATTCCGGCTCATTGTTTTGAGGAATATTGGGATTTCTATATATCATAGGGTGGACCGGTAATAATAGGCAATAAGAAGCCATCAAAATTAGTTGATTTTATTATATGATGTGCTCCACAGCCGTAGCTTGGCAACAATTGCGAAATACCCTAGGCCGAAGTAGTTAACAATGACAGACACCGAGAAACCCTTTGCTAAAGTCAAAGTGGGAGATCTCCCCGATCGGTCAGGCACCGACTGGCTTCGAAATGGGGAGATCTCCCCGATCGGTCGGCTAAGTGTTAAAACTGACGATTACAGGGAGATTTCGCTTACGGATTTGTAATCAGTGCGGCGAGTACAATAAAAGATACCCAATGTTTGCACGAAACATGGATAAAGTTAAAATTTTGTGCACAACGTAGCTGATACATCAGTATGCCAATACACTTTCATCAGATGAGCGTAGAAACAGAAACCGAGTATTCTCCATCTATTACTTCCTCAACATACCAACAGTGAGTTCAGGCAAACAAGAAACTCATTGTCCTCGGAATGGCATTGGCAATCGTGAATGTTACCTCGAGGATTAGCCTGGGGCATAGCTCTTGATGATGGTGCGAGTCGCCTCCCTTTGCCTTTCCGTCGTTGGGGTGGTCAGCGGGAAGATGGGCGAGGGCCCGGCTGCATAGGGGATTACAGCCCAGAGAGTAACGGCGTCGCGTGTTGGTCGCGCGGTGCCGATGAAGAGAGAAGAGGAGGGCAAAGAAAACGAAGAGGCCCGAAATTACGGACCAAGCCCGGAGGGGGAGTAGCGGTGTCGTAGGTGGATTAACTCAACGCCTGATATCCCGGAGCCCACTTGGACGGTGATGATAGCCACCGCGGGGGGTTAGTCGGTACAAATGCTACATAACCCTGCACCTCCTCTCAGAAGGGTGGAGTACCTTGTTGAACATTCCCCGCGCGTTACCAAAAAAAAGAGGATTAGCCTGGGGCTTGAAAGATGGTTTACAAGCCCCTTCACTTTCCAATTTATCCCGCTTTTTTGTTACCTCGACTTTCCTATGGAAATGTATTTCTTTCCCACGCGTGGTTTGGCGGATTCCCGTCTACCAGACGACCGATAGTCTTTCCCTCTCCATACACTCGTCAGTCTTCAAAAAAGTCACGAAGACAGTGCACCGAATGCTCGGTCTGGTCTTGATTTTATAGCAGTACTTACTGCCCGATAGTCGTCAGCTGATCAATAAAGACGATCAGTCCGTGTCATCAAGCTTGGACAAGCACTGTCATCGTGGGCGTCTAATATTTGGTGTCGATTATTGTACTGCGTATCCACGCATTTCCCTGCTGTAGTGTAACTGCTATATCCTTGACTGTAAATCAGGAAACATGAAGGAAAACATACTGGAACCTAGTGGTTCATTGCATATGCTAATATGAGCAAGTGAGTCATGATTGTCTAGAAAGGTCCAAGATCCCGTACAATAAGCACGTGTAATAACTTGACTCGAAAAATAAACTCAAAATATAAATGTAATAACTACTATGTGTAATTTACCCCCTAATTTGCCCCAGACAACATCCCCATCAGAGGTTTACCGTGCTTATTATACACTTGCAAAGTATGTGTTTCACATATAATACTTAATATTTAAACTGAAGATAAACTAAAATTTATAGCGATGTATTTCATAAAAATGGTGGATTTTCTGTACCCTGTAACATGTATAGAGCCTACTAGCTGCAAAATTTCCACTCGATCAGTACTTTTTATCCTTTCTCCGAGACGCTTTGTACAAATGTCTTTAATTGTCTTAAATAATAAACAATAAATAATTACTTTTATCTTTAAATCGTAGGCGAATTGCTTTACACGAGAAGAGAAAGTTCGTATAAACCTATAAGAAAAATTTATATAATTTAAAATAGATTATATCGCGTATGATTGCAATATGATAGCGTAGAATATTCCTCAGTTAGAGAGAGCCTACTTAATAGAGAGGGATCGCTTTCTCATGCCTGTTCGACAAATCCAGAGGAAAAAACTAATGATGGAGCTCTTAAATCCTTTGATGGTTAAGCGAAAACTCAAAAAGATTGACAAAATATTGACAATTTGTTTAATTCGAACTTGGCGTGGAAAGATTTTGTGACGTGCTTCTACGTATTATAAAGCAATTCAATTCAACGGCATCAAATCTTCACAAAAAAGTACCTTATTTAACTCTGTGACGTCATAATTTTCAAGCTATTTTTTTCAATATTGGCTTTCGGTGCACAGGATTCCAGCCAAATGTGGTTAGTGACATAAAAAAGATAAATAGGACATGAAACTATAAGATATTCTCTCGGCATTGACGCTCGAACATTTCAATTCTTTTTAAAATTACTTTAAAGTTAATCCATCCATGGATAATCAATCCATCGATGTATCGAATTTTTACGAGAATTTTACATTTTTATTAATTATTTTTGAAATTATTAACCATTTTAAAAACATCGAAAGTCGATGCCCAATAAATATAATAATAAAGGGAACTGCAAAATTTTATGATAATCGATCGATTCGATCATGAGATATACTACACACCGAGACATAGTTCCGAGAAAAACGCGTTTAAAGCTTTGGAACGTAATTTGTCGTATGTATCCATAATTTTTCGTTAATTGGTCTTTACTATCCAATACATGTGATTATCTGCTACGACTTTAGCTTATTGCACGGATGATAAAACTGGATATACGGGCCATTCGACCTTCCTTATAATTTTAAATGATCGTGTATTAAGTGCTTTAACCCTTTGTGCTCGAAGAATCTTTTCGTGGTCAACAACAGCACGTCGTAGCTTTTTTCATATCTCTATATCCATGTTAATACTTTAATAGTGAAATTATATTTTAATAATGAAATAAAATGAGAGAAGGGCGTGTTCAGGTTAAATTTTTCGATTATTTCGTGTATAATTATTCTTAATATATTTATCGTTTGCTATTAATTATTTAGATTATGAATCGAAGGGCTAATCAACTTTCCGGCGAGTGTGACGCATATACAGCAACTATTTCATTGTTTACTATATGCACCTTGACTATATGTACATACATACATACATGTTATGGACACTGTCCTGGAGCATATCCAGCTTTTATTTTTGTTCAGATAATTCCATCAGCAGCTATTTGAGTCTGTTGACGGTCATTCTAATCAGAGAACGACGACAATCTCAAAACTCTTCATGGTTTACGTACATTCAGAATGTTCTCTCCCTCACTATAGCTGTCCGAGGAAATACAAACTACTTCATATGATTGATCCTCTGAAATATCTGCTGCTCCAATTTCAGGATCAATGTCACCTTGGTCGACATCGGAAAAGTCTTCTCTTATATTCGTTATGTCATCTAAAATTCTAGAAATGATCGGACGTCGCGGTATTTTTGGGCTAAAATTCTCAAACTGGATAAGAATATTCTAAATATATTTTCCATTTTCATAATAGTAATATTCTGGATTTACTTATATTGCAAACTACAATAACTGTAAACTGTAAATATATTCAACACAATTATCCACAATATTGCTAGTATTTCGACTGCACTGTCTTCAACCGTATAAGAAAATGACTGAATACTGTACTGAGTGAGTACAGTATTTCAACTGTATACAACAATTACCAATAAGAAAATAAAAATGCATCTCAAAATGTTACAAAATTCTGAAAATTTGGAAATCCCAGTCATTTCAAAATAGTAATTTTTCAGGGAATTTTGATTGGTTGGCGCCGTAGTGGCGGATTGACGTAGTTCTTAGGAAGTTTTCGTATTAGATACATTAAAAACAATTACCGGTCATTTTGACCTGTCGGTTACATTTTGGTACATCATATACGTATCTCAGAGAAATGGAAGTGGAAGATCACATTAATTTATAGTATTATTAAATACATGAATCTAGAAAAGGTCATAACATTACTATAAAATATTAATTAAAATTTCAAGAGAATATGTTACGAGCAATTGACACAGCCAGTCAAAATGACCAGTCGGTGGTTCCAGCGTTAACGCAGAAACTGAGAGTATGGAAATAATTGTGAGGATCTCGATACCCGATAGCTACTCGCATTTTCTCCTCGTGATCCCAACACCAATCCCTGTTAATAAAGTCCTGTCTTTCTAGCTAACCTCAAAGGATACTTTGACTTTGACCACTAGGCGGGAAATATCGAAGGCGGTGGAAACGTAAGCGGAAGGGAAAGCTTTCTCCTGCTGTGGGTAATTTAGATTTCGACGTATGGCTTTGAGCGAACGGTCGACCATAATTCCGTCGCCAAAGAGCTGCATCTCACGGGCTTATCCCAATTCTTCGTCAACATTGAAAATTTCGGACAGAGAAGATGTCGCGTAAGTGGAAAAAAACGCAAAAATTCTACTGCCTTGTAGAAAAATTCTACTAGAAATTTTGGCTGAAAAATAGAATTTAAACGGCACGCATGCGCCAACTCGAGCGAATCCCGATAATATTATAGTTATAAGTACACCTGCATCGTGACCTTGAAGTTAGGATAAGGTAGAATCGTATTTCATAACGTATATTAAGATAAGCTCGAGTTCAAAGCGAGCCGTTTAATCGACTGTCTTTCGTCCCTTTCTTCGCGAGTGTAGAACATCAAGTAATCTTTAATATCAGCATAGGGTCTGGAAGATTTAATGGAAGTTAAGAGACAATGCCTGAATCAGAGGCTCCTTTGTTTCAAGAATTAGCTTTAATCTGTTCGGCGATATTTGTGGCGGTAAAAAGCTACTTCGCTGATCAAACATTTCCCTTTCGCCGGGTATCGCTGCTAGGACCTTACCGTCGCGGCCGCCCCAAATTTTCAACTATCCGCTTCAAAATTTTCCCCATTCCGCCGTTTTATTCAACGATAATTCTCCCAACCAATTCCTACGTAAACAAAACTCCTATCAGGCTGTTTACTCGCTTTAGCCTCCCTTTCGAAAACGATATGTATCGCGTCGAAGGTCTCGCGTATCCATTCATTAATAAGAATGCTTTTATCCCGCCTGTCAAAGACGCGTTCGAGACCGCGTACGAACGATACGCGCACCACGGCGAGAAATATAATCCCAGTCACTTGAGAGCAGAACAAGAACAGAAAGAGAGCAAGAAGAAGTGAAAATCGATCTAAATCCAAGCACTCCTCCGGTCACTAGTTCCACTACCAACGAATCCTCCGGCTAATATTGCCGTCCACTTTTTGCAAACCTTGTCGTAGTTACCCCTTGGCGTGGAACTCGCGATTTTGCGGGAAAACAAACATGACGCAAGCACGTAACCCCGTTCCAAGACTACGCCGATTCTTTCCCCCATGTTTCGGTTTTCTTTTCTTTCCTCTCGCTTCTCCCATTTCTATCTTTTTTCACAGTGTGAAATATTCGCCTTTCATGGGCTCAGACGGTCGGGAACGCCCGGCGGAATGGGGGGCGCACAGAGAATTTCCATGACGGAGCTTTTACGCTTGCTTTCCCGATGCCGCGCACTGCAGTGAGGATGGCCACAGTGGGAGGTTCAGTGGCTACGAATCTCACAGAACCTACTACATTATTTTCTCATAAACGAAGAATTAATATATGACATATTTTCGTACAATTCACTTATAACTCAGAATGTGCCGGTACTATCAAATCATGTTTTCTCCATACATATATTTTATATAAATAGGTGAAAAAGAGCTATATAGATAAGAGTGGTTTAAAGCTCAATTAAAAAGATGAAACTAAATATTAAAGGAATAATATTTTGCTTCTATATTCCTTCGACATCGCGTCATTAGGTAATTTGTCTCACAACGCACCTCCGCCCCACCTTATGGGGTTTATTATCGTCTTACTTTGTTGTAGTTCTCGACGTCTTGCTACAATAGGTATCAGGTAGAAGATGTGCAAGGAAGCGTTTCGTCCTGAGTCTGCTAGTGGACTCGTCAGTAAGGCTTTTTAGCAGACCCTTTCTTAGGGGGGGAATACTTAGACAGGGAAGAAACTATTCATGGAAATCGAGGATCCACCGAGGACTTTATCGAGCAAGAATTAACTTCACATAGCAAACTAATATGAAATATTAGTGATTGGTTTATTGAAATAAAG